>JARVGW010000427.1:8794252-8811416 GCA_031762495.1 Anablepsoides rubrolineatus | reverse complement strand
TTTTTGATGAGAGGATAACATTATAACATGGTATAAAGCTCCAAAAAGTTGATTTTACATGATATAGCCCCTTTAAGCTCAGCAGGGGTGGGAAAGTGAAGCTCTTTGTGATTTCTGTTGGAGTAGTTTGAATTAATCAGTGTTCTGCCTGCAGCAGTAATAACACTCAACTCCAGTCTGCTGCAGGTAAGATATTAGCTACTCATCCCTACACAGCAAAACTATTTCCGCAATCAGGTGTTCTAATACTTAAGTTTGGTTTCAGACAAAAGTGCATCTGCAGTGAAATAATGAATGAGAATCATTTGATCCTCAGTTTAAAAAATAAATAGTCCAGAACTGAAGTTTTCTGTTTAAAAAAAACCCAAATTGAACTGGAAGTTGTGACAGTTGTTATCGTTGCAGCTGATTCCCCGTGGTTAGTACTGCCTTCACCTTGTTGACCACATTGTGTTCTTGTGTCATTATATTTGGCCTTGGAGACACCATTACTGCAGTGGTTTGTACCACGAGAGTTTATTTGTCTTGTCTGTGGATGGATTTTAATGATGTACAGTCACAAAGCTTTACAGGCAGGTTGAGATCTCTTAATATGGTTTTCCCGACTCGTTAGTACCGACTTGAAGGGCACTAAAAGTTGGCGAGCAAAAGAAGCCTTATCTGCTACATCCTTCCCCTAAAACATGTTTCTTTATTCTCATGTAATTTATAATGAATGTTTGTAATGGCTGCATAAAAATGTGAATGCTTCATAGCATTCACACTGTTGAGATCATTTGTTCTTCTGTACATTTTTCAGCCTCTAACTCGTTCGACAATTTTTGTACTATTTCAACAATTCATATATCAAAACGTTAAACTCATTCATGTGAGGGGTACTATGACTTTTGGTATTTCAGCTTTTCATACTTTTTTAGATATTTCACTTTTTTTAGCCACTGAAAATGAAAGGAGCTGTTTTCAACATCCTTAAAATCCTTTAAAATGTTTCTAAATCTTTACAGCACCTTACACGTTTTGTTCTGGTTATGTTCTTTTTTTACATTCATGTGCTAATTTTAGCTAATTTATTTGCTAATTTTAGCTATTTTCTGCTATTTCAGCTAAACTTCTGCTTCTTTCTTCTGCTTTTTTCTACTTTTTAGTGTTTTTTCTGCTACTTTGTGCTATTTATACTTCTTACAGAAGCTTTCTGCTATATTCAGCTATTTGCTGAAATTTTAGCTAATGTTTAGCTGCTATTAGCTAAAGTTAGCTTTTCTAAGCTAAATACACATGTTTTGTAGCTATTACAACTTTTTACAGCTACGTTCAGCAAACTTGTGCTTCTTATGCAACTTTATGCTAAAAAAATTCCAGCTACTTTTTATTGAAGCTGTTTCATTGAAGATTTCATCTGTTTTAGCCATTTTACGACAAATTATAACTAGACTTTCTCTATCTGGGTGCTAAGTTCAAATTGTGCCTGCTACCTTTAGCCCATTTATGCTAATTTTAACAATTTTATGCTACTTTAGCTATAGATCTGCATATTCTTCTGCTTTTTTTTTTTTACTTTTTCAGCTTTTGTCTTCTTCCTAGTGTTATTTATGTTTCTTACACATGTTTTCAGCTATATGAGCTCTTAGCTTTTAGCCGTTTTCTGTTTTCAACTAGATTTCAACTAGATTAGATGAGATTTCAACTCTTTACTGTTTTTTTGCAAAGTTAGGCATTTTTGCTTTCAGCTTTTCAAAGTAAATACTTTGTATTAACATTTTCCTATTAAATATTTTCAACTCAATTTCAGCAGTTCTCAGCTTACGGTTTTAGCATGAAGCATTCACACTAGCATTTTTGCGGGAAATGCAATTTCTTTAGTTCTAACTGTTGTCTGTTCACGGAGTTCCCTGTAATTGTTAGTATTTTCCACAGGTGTCGTGTTATATTTTATGAAAAGCAGACACCAAATTCTTACCCCGAGTCTAAAAGTCGTCTAGTCTTTAAGTCTGGGCTCATATCTTTTGTCCTATAGATGAATCTATGAATAGAAGCTGTCCATCCTGCTGCCTGACTGTCTGTCTTTGTGCCTGTGAGCGATTTGAACTCCCACATTGTACCCTCTTTTCTGGTCAATAGTTAGACGGCTCCTCCTATAGAACGCATGCATGTGTGTTTTAAAAGTCAGTGAAAGCCAACACCTTCTTCTCCGAAGACATTCAGCTTCATTCACACATGCTTTTTTTGTTTTTTTTTTGTCTGTGTGGGACGAGCACACACCCATGTGATCGAGTGACATCAAGAAACAGAAACACAATCTGCTCACTTCCCTTTTTTCTGGGTTTGCAGATTTTTACACCTTTGTGTGTTTGTGTGAGTGTCATTGATTAGTTGTCCTATTATTTCATGTCTGAGAGGCAGTTTTACATGTTTTATATTTTACAAATATAATACATATTACCAGTGGTGGGCAGCACTAATCTATAAATTAGTTCCACTAGCTCTAAAACACTAGCTCAAATATTTAGGTCCCCTAATTCTAAAGCACTAAAATAACCCAATCAACCCATGAACGATGTTACGTCATGTGTTGCTTACTCAGATTTCTTATCAATATGCGCTACCTATAGAAGTTTATTTTTGTTACATTAAGTTTTATTTAATGAAGCTGCTATGTTACTCAAACATAATAACATAAATGACTCTTTTGCTGTTTGCAATTTTGTGACCATACTGTAAACAAGAAATTAGTCCCATTGTTTAGCGTCACTTATAAGTTTATGATCGATGGCTTGTGGAAATATTTTTTTAGCTTTATTTAGCGTCCACTATGTGTTAGCTTTTCATTTTAAACGGTTTGGATATTCTGTGGAAGGAAGTGATATTTTTGTGATTTTAGAAAGGTTTAGTTGTGTATATAAATATAAATTGTTCCAATGCTATGCTAAGCATAACTCCTAAGCTTACACTTCAGTAACACCGTCACTGAAAGAATTTTATCCGATGATGGTAAACATGACGGTAGATGGGTAGCACAGACAGTAGACTTAGCTAACGAGCCGCGCAGATCGACAGAACACCCCTATTAGTGCTTTAGTGCTGTAGGGGAACTGTGCCCACCACTGCACATTACTTAGATCAGGGATATCGAACTCATTTTTACCAAGGGCCACATAAGTGTGATGGTGACCCTCAAAGGGCCAGTTAATATTAACTTTAACAATCGATGTTTAACTTCAACTAAACACAAAACGTCACGGTCCTCATAGCCAAGGCTGAGCACCATTAACAAACAATAACTGAGCTCTACCTGGTATTTCCTGCATAGAAACAGTGTTTTAACACACCCTCTTATAAACACTGAAAAGTACTACATGCACGACTGACTAAATAAAAAATATATATACAGAAATGCTATTAAAAATAAAAGTAAGAGAGTTTTACCCACTGTTGAGTTGTAGTGAGTACACTGTAAAATCCAACAAGTTATCATTACTTCAAAAAGCTTGTACACCCATTGCACTTAAAAAAACAAGTACTTTGAACTATGTATTTTAAGTTGTACTGACTTGTGGTTTCTTTGTAGAGTAAAAGTAGCATGTACTTGATATTAATTAAATCTACCTAATCATTGCATGTAATCTTTACTTTGTTTAGTTCATTTAACACATTTTCCAAAGTTGAGCTCAACTACTAATAAGGTTCTGAAAGTTTAGAGTTTAAACATACATTTTAACATACATTCTTTCAATGAATTCTCATTTTATAATCTGGAATTTGTTTCTCTTAGTCTCTGTTTTATTGAGATCTTGCTGCTAACCTCCTATCTCGCTCCTTTACATGCCCCTAATGCTGTTTGAAATCTACTACAGAACCTTTAATTACATCATTAAACACCATCTTTTGTTTACATGAACGTTACAGAAACCATGTCATAAAGAAATGTATTTATTTTAAATTTGGATGTATCTTCTCCCAGGCTGTGAAGCCCTGCTGTGTGTGAGCTTTTATGTCTGCGTGTAAAAAGAAGGAAACTGATTCTGTCCATCATCTGTCACATATCACATGCTCATTCAGGCGCCCCGCAGCACACGCCACCAAGCAGAACCAGCACACGCTTGCTCACGCTAACACCCACAGGCCCTCCCTGCTCTCCCATAACTTTTCCTCTCCTCCTCCTCCTCTTCCTCCCTCCTCCTGGTGTCTGTTTTGATTCTTGCTGCTTGTCTCTTTATTGTTCTGTTTGAGGCAGACTCAGATCTACGGCTGTTGGTCCGCGTGTGAGCGAGAGGACGGTAGTTGGCTGTTAAAAGCAGAACTGTGAATCTTTCATGATGTCTGATGCAGCGACACAAAAGAAAAGCGACAGGCGCAGATAGAGGAGGTGGGGGGGGGGCATGGAGAGGGATAAGAGAATGAGAGAAAGGATCTGTTGTGGTTGGCTTTGCTCTTATCTCTCCTTCATCCTTACCTTCACTGGGGACGAGACGTTACTCGGTTTGATACAGATACTGCCCCCCGTTCATCCTCTTGACTTTTATTGAAATGCAAAGGCAGAAGAGATCCTAAAACTCAGGCTTATTATTTCTTGAAGACGTGCAGATTGCCCGACTCCTAGTTTCATACTGAGATCATCTTATGTGGAGTAATTAATAAGCATGATTTTACAAGTCATATATGCTTAACATTAGCCATGTTTTCATCAACAAACATTTTTACGCTCGCTTAAAGTGGTTTTTGGATTCACCAAAAAAGAGTTTGTGCGCTAAAGGGGAGATGGAAACACATTTGCTAAATAAGTTCTGACACGGGCGAAATTTGCAGGGGAGTTAGGGGGGGGGGGGGGTTTATGACCCCCACAATATTTTGACCTAGTCAATACGTTTGGCAGCACGATGGCTCTTGTTTAATCCAATGAGGAGTAAAGCTGTTTCCAGACCAAACGCGTTTTCAGCAGCCAAAGCAGCCGAACAAGAGCTCTTTACCTGAAATCGACCATCTGTAGCTGCTTTTAGGGGTAAGTTTTCGACGATTTTCGGCACAGGTAAAAGCGAACGTGGGGAGGTGTAAACTGCCGTAAATTGCCGCAAATTAGTGAGATTCACGGCAGTTTACAGGGACGAAAACCCCCCTTTTCATGCAGTGTCAGGGGTTAGCACTGACGCCTCACAGCAAGAAGATCCTGGGTTTGATCCCCGGTTTGGACCTGGGGTCTTTCTTTCTGCACGCAGTGACGCAGCCTTAAGAGGGTTGTTATTGTTCTGATAAGACCCAAGGCTGGAGCAGACTGTAATGGAATCTTTTAATAAAGATATGTAGAAGATTCCAACTTCCAATTATTAGTCACATTTTTCCTACACTACCACATTGAATCTTACACCTGCAGCTCTTTGATTTAAATGTAAAGGTTGTTATTGTCCCGTGGTGTTAGAACAGTAGAATAAGTCTCATTTAAGCCTAATGTCAGCCAGGATCTACTGCAGCTTCTCTGGATGCTGCTGCTCTGCTCAGGTTTCTAAAACCTAATCCAATAGGTTATCAATTAGGATAACCTTATCTTCTTTGTTTAAACGCCTAATTGTAAAGTCCTGAGTTCAAGGAAAGGATTTTAACATCTTATTTCTTCTCTTATTCCTGACTCAAGAAGTCCTCCTGATCCAGTCACCTTCACAGTTTTATCTCGTTGAGGATTAAACATTTCAGGTAACTCGGAGTGACGAGGAAAGGGTGATTTAATAGCTCTGATTTTTCCTTATTATTAATTTAAATATTGGTTTATTCAGGAATACCTTGTAGACTCTAATCTCCGAGCTTGATGTTAGAATGTGGTGTTGTTGCACAATGTTTGTACGGGAAGATCAGGGCTTCAGGATCTGGTGCAGACAACTTTTGTGCAGCCTTTTTTGCGTAATGAATGAGTGACACCATATTGCTTCAATTTAACAAGGTCTATGTCAGAACAAGGTCTATGTCAGAACAAGGTCTATGTCAGAACAAGGTCTATGTCAGATGCTAACCAGGACATTCTGAAGGGAAACCAGCAACTAAAACAAGACAGTTATGGACAAAAGCAGGGAGCTCAGCACTGTATGTTTAAATGAACATTATTTTAAAGAACAAATTCTGAACAAATTCTGCTGGACAACAAATTATCTCAGAAAATATTGCGATAAACTTTAATATTGTTTGTAAACCATTTTAAAGTAATGTAATAATAATGAAACTAGGCTGCAACAATGAATCGATAAAATCGATAAAAATTTATTAAAAGTGTTGGCAACAAATTTCATTATGGATTTGTTGTTGGGTGATTTATGATGGTATTCATTTAATAAATAACTAATAATTAAGCTTTAATTTGCTGACAACATCTGAGTGAAGACACTTCCCTTAACCAAATGCTGCAAATAAAAACAAAGTATTTATTGAATTATTGTAATAAACAGCTGTCTGGACTGAAAATCTTCTTAACAGGATCGTCACTGACATGAGACTGTTTATGGTCAAAGATAAAGACTTTACTATATTAGTTCTTTTATTTCAGGATCTTCTCTCAAAAATAATTTACAAAGCTCCTGGAGAGGAAATATGAAGAGACTTTCAAGAATATAGCACACATTTGTGTACCTTAATTTTTTACAGAAGCTATTTGACAAATATTTACTTATTTATGCGTTACAATTTAATATTATAGTAACAGAATTCTCAAACAGCAAACTGTCAGTCCAAATTTTCTATTTTGGAATAATTAAAAATGTTTTTTTTGTTGTTGTTTTGTTTTCAAATCCATCAATTAATCGAATTTTTTTTTTTGAAAGATTAATCAACTGTTAATAATTGTTTGTTGCAGCCCTAAACGATACCTCTGTCCAAGCCGGCATGATTGTATTCCTCTCCTCCTCTGGCTTCATAAAATAATTGTAATCACCTGCACGCTTCTTACAAAGTTTAAGGAAGTTAATGAAATTTACCGTAAAGCAAAACAACAAGTGTTGCTGTTACAAGCGTCACTAAAAACATCTTACAAAGTTGTAGCTTTACTTGTTGCGTTTTAACTTTTTAGTTTCCCTTTTTTCATGTAGAGGCATGCAAAGAAGCCACAGCAAAAACCTGACACACTTCATGAACTGTGCAAAAAAATATTATGACCTCTGTCCCACTTCTGTCCTGTGGTCTTTATTTTTTTATTTTTTTTTATTTAGAAATGTATATTTTATTAAAAACAAAATAACTAAATACAATAGAAGAAAAAAATATACAAATTAAATCAAATAAAAGGCAGCAGAAAAAACAATCCTAACAATATATTGATTTACAAAAAAAGCAAAACTAAACAAAAACATCAACTGCAACTGCAATTTGACGATATATTTTGGATGAAAGGTGCTGAGAGGTGTCTCTGCTGTACCTGTGCTGTAAATATGTGCAAAGGGAAACACATTCTCACCCCCAACTCATCACATATTGACGTTCAGGTTCCCTCTGCGTCTGGTTTTGTTAATGAAGCACCACATAGAGTCTTTGGGTTGGGGGTTCGTGGTTAATATTAGAGATCAGGTTTACTGGTTAATTTGAGGTCAGGGATAGGATGTCTAGGGCTAATAGAAGTTACGTTTAGGGTTTGGAATGGTTAGTTGTTGTGCATTTTCTACACTTTTCAAAAATATGACAACAGGCTCCTCCTCCTTGTCGTCATCTCGTCAATAACTGGTGCCAGGGGGCTTACAGACACGTCAAAACTGAACGCAGAGGGACCCTTGGACCGGTGTCGATATGTGCAGATAGGAAGTTAAAATAATTCCCTCCTGTGCTTCAATCTGTACTAGTTTTAACTAAAATACTCATAATGTTCTCTGACATTAACCTTAATGCAAAACAAGTGAAATTCAGTTTTAAGATCAAAAAAGCCGTTTTTGTTAAGACTTTACCAGCTGGGTAACACTTTTGACTCTAATATAACTTTAGAAATCACAGCGAAATGTACAGTATTTTCTAAACCAAAAGGTAATATGCAATCAATTACAGATTAGAGAAACAAAACATAAATCTAAATTTTAGTTGAGCAACTATTTGGTTAATTAACTGATAAAGACCCCAATGTGATTAATGGATCCTTTCTTGATTTATCAGCTTCATCACCAATTTATTTCACTTTGTTTAAATTTGACACAGACACCAATAAATCCTTCGCCTCTCCGTACACTCTCACACTGTGTGAAATGCACACTCACTCTGTGTATGGAGCTCCACAGAGCATATGATGAGCATTGACTCATAAAGCAGCCAAGCAACCACAGAGTCCACCACATCAGATGAAACAGCTCATCTCTTCATTTGGAAAACAGATGGATGCTCAGACTGTCAGAGAGGAAGGCTGAGCGGAGGAGAGAGTATAAATAGTGCTGGAGGAGGAGGAGGAGGAGGAGGCTGATATAAAGAGGAGGGGAGGGAACAAGGAGACGAGGTGTGAACTGGAGCGTGGGGGAAAAAAGAGCAGAGAAACGATGCTGCTGCTTTGTCCCACATTGATTGTAGGGTCAAAGATTCATGTTAGAGCATTGAGTGGTTTGTGCTCCTAGTTTTTTCTTTTTATCTACAACTCCTAAAACAGAGATGCACTGTAGGACTTTGACTTCTAGCTACTTATGACAACATTTATGTTCTAGATTTTTTACTACAGATATTATGAAAATTTGTATAAACAGAGAAATTACATATCCTGTGAAAATGCTTGTGTTTATTTCTTTAGTTTATTAAGGATCCCCTTTAGTTATTACCTCAGCAATAACTATTTTTCCTGGGGTTCACATAAAAACATATTAACAATAACATCCAAACATCATCACAATAAATAACATAACAATAAACTTGGTAATACAATTATGTTACAGATATTAGTTCATAAAACAAACAAACAAAAACGTAATGCAATTAAATAATAATACAAAAAACAAACAAAAAGACAAAAAAAGTGTGACTGCTTATTGCTAAAAACTTTGAAAAATTTACTACAAGTTCATTTGAAGCACAAAAAAAGTTTAAAAAGCTCAAATTAGCAGAAAGTCCAAAGAAGCTGAAAAATAAACTAAAATAGCAGAAACAGCTAAAATTATCATTTAAGAAGCTAATATTAACAGACACATGATACAATTAGCTTACAGATGGTGAAAGTTATGTAAAAAAAGATAAATTAGTAGGAAAAAAAAGAAACAAAAAAAGTTGCAATTGTAAAATAGCTAAAACAGACAAAATGTGCATCAAAAAGAGCTAAAGTGTAGCTAAAAATGCTGAATTTAGCATAAAAAAGCAAAAGAAGCACAGGTTTGCAGAACTTAGAAGAAAAAAGTTTAAATGGCCCCCAAAATATGAATTTAGCTTAAAAAATAACTTTAGCAAACAACAGCTGAACAGTAGCTAAAACTGCAGCAAACAGCTGAAATAAACAGAAAGCAAAAGAAAAAAAGCTCAAATTAGCAAAGGGAAGCTGAAAGCACAAAAAAGTAGAATTTCGCAGAAGAAAGGAGCAGAATTTTAGCAAGAAATAACAGAAAAAGGCTAAAAGTAGCAAAAAACAATAAATCTAAATATAGCAAAAGGCTAGCAAAACGAGCTGAACCAGAGAAAAAATGTGTTGAATGCAATAAAGTTTAATAAAGTGCCCAAATTTAAGGAAACGGCTCCATTCATTTTCAATGGGAAAAATGTAACCAAAAAAGTGAAATAGCTAAAAAAAAAAAAGTTTAAATAGCTGAAATACCAAAAGTCATAGCCGGTATGTTCTGAAGGAGCTGAACGTTTTAATAAATGAATTGTTGAAAAAGCACAAAAATTGCAGAATAAAAAAATGATGTCAATAGTGTGAATTCTTGTGAAGCGTTCACACTATAAAACTAGCACCTAATGAACTACAGATTCTTGTCCCTGCACTAAAAGAATAAACACACCTGTAATCCTGCACACACGTTATTTTCTGCTGCACAAACCCGCAAAAGTCCTCATCGTCATGATTAATTATCAAGTTGAATTATTATATTTTGACTAACTCTTTACCCTGAAATGATTTCTTTTTAAATCTCAAAAGCAAATAAATAACTTTTTAGTCTGTCAAAATCATTGCATGTTGATTTGATCATTTTGAGATTGCGATGTGTTACTGTCATAATCTGTTTATTTTCCTTAGTTTTCTAGTGTTTCTGTGTTCCCCTCTGTATCTCTGCGCTGCTCCAGCCCCACCCGTGCTCACCTGTTTCCTCTTGTGTCTCTCCAGGTGTTTCTTGTTGTCCTTAATTAGTTTGCCTTTATATTCTGTGTTCAGTCTGTGTCTGATCGTTGTTTGTGCTGCCTTTCAGCAAGAGTTCTGTGTTCCCCTGAGAAGAGCTGTGAGTTTAAGCTGCCTTGCCAGCCTTTTTGTTTTTTGAGCCTGCCTGCACACATTCTGATAGTTACGATTTGTTAGCTACAACTTTTTACTACACTGCAAAAAATGTCCATCTAACCACGTTTTAAAATCTTAAATCCAGCCAAAAAATGTGTAAGAATAATAATCTTGTTTTCAGAACATGTACGATTATTTGTCTTGTTAGCCTGATAATTTGACTCAAATTAAGTCAAAACTTTCTGCCAATGGAGTAAGAATTTTTTACTTGGTAAGATTCTTGAAATACTCGGTTGCCAAGTAAAAAATTCTTACTCCATTGGCAGAAATTTTTCACTTAATAATTGTCAAATTTTCAGACTAACAAAACAAAACAAATCTTACACATTCTGAAAACATTATTATTATTATTATTATTATTATTATTATTATTATTATTATTATTATTATTATTATTACTACACAATGAGTTCTTGTTTAGTAAATCAGTCTTAAAACAAGATCAAAAAGACTTTTTGGCTGAATATAAGATTTTAAACTTGGTTAGATGGACAGTTTTTGCAGTGTAAACATCAAGTTTTATAAACCAAACTTTTATATTTTAGAAATGTAGATGGTTCTTGAACATACTGTACAGTATAAAAGATGTGCATTTTCAGCAAAAACAGCCCTTAAATTTCTCGGGTACATATTTGATTCTCATTCATTCAGATATTAGCCCCACCACCATCACCCTCCCCATCTGCTCTAATCTCTCCATCTACAGCCACCTACTGCATGAAGAGGGAGGCAGATAATCATTTTAAGACCCTGAGGTGCTGCTTCAACCTTTCACTTGTGGATGTGCAGAAAGTGTCTGATGATTCTGCTAATTCACCTGTTTTCAATTTCCTGAAGGACTGTTCTCCGAATGAGAACAAAAAAACATATTTTAGTCTTAATATTCGATTAAACATCCTTTTAACAGTGACTGCTCGGCTGGCCTCCTTGCAGGATGATCTGAATCTGATCGGTGTAAAAACACAGAGGATGTTGTTGTGACGTATATATACAGTGTCCTGACTGAGAGGTTACAGCCTCACATGCATGCGCACCCATCCTGCTGATAGGATCAGCAGCAGAGTATTATCAGCCCTAGATCTCATTGAGTCTGACTGGGTGTCCACAAGTCTTTCCTGTCATGACTCTACAACTTAGAACAAACACGACATGAGTTTACTGTGACAGGAGAGGAGAGTGCAGGAAAGGTCTAAACAATAATGATTGTTAATGTGTTTTGTCCTCAGTTAATACACAGAATCATCCATTTCTGTGGTGTTTTAGCTGTAAGTCTCAGCACCGGACCAGACATACGTTTATATTTAGACATGATGCTGTGAAAACTCAAACCCTTTGTGGACTCACGCAGTGTTTCTGCTCCTCTGAGCTTCATACAGCCCGCTCGCCCTCATACTTTTCATTATTTTAACTTCCCAAGCGTGAGCTCCGGGGTTCTTTTACAGGTATTTCTTTATTGTCATTTCATGACATTTCCGCTTTTATTACATGCTATCCTGTTGGGAGTGACCCAGGAGTTTATTTACTGGAGAGCTGCATAAAAAGCGGCTCCTTAGTTCATAACATTCTGAAGACACGGCGAGCTTCATGTTCTGATGATGCACCAGGGTGTCTATAAAACTTTTTAGTTTTTTTTATGTACCACACTTTTTGAAGCAGCTCTACTTTCTGAGACTTGCTCCCTGAGCTCCACGGGGGGACATGATAATAGATATTAGTGAATAAAACTCTGAGCGATGTAGAATTAAAAAAAGCTTTTTTTTAAAGGGTTTTCTCACTGGTTGTTGTTTTATGCATTTATTCATTCAGTCATTGAATCTTTTTCTATAAATCTCATAAAACTATTGAGGATGCACCCTGATTTGATTGGTTGGCAACCCACCGGTTACAGGACCACTCACACAGGTCCCAATTACATTTGTTTATGGATATTAAATATAATCTAAACCAGGGATGGGCCACTTAAATGATGAAGGGGCCCATGATTTTTTGTTGACACTACCAGAGGGCTACATGCATTGTAGCCATTGTGATACTTTACAGTTATTGGTCTGTTGAGATTGTTTTGCACTGAAAACAGACAATTTCTGATTCCTAATGTTGGATTCTGATAGTTTACTTTCTCTTAAACCAAACATATATTTTCTCTATTCTTGCACAATTCTTTATATTTTTTTATTAATAGTAGTTTTATCATGTTTAGTCAGTGTTAATTCTTGTTCTGTGTGCACTATCTATAGTTTGTAAAATAACTAGTGTGTGAACCTCTGTACTGATGCTGCTGTGACACCTGAATTTCCCCTCGGCGGGACAATAAAGGCTATTTCTATTCTATTCTATTCTATTCTATTCATAGAGCTGCACACTTACCTTTCTGTATGTATATGTTTATTAAACTAACATACAGTGCAATAACGTGACATATTTCATGCTTAAATGCATGTTTAAGTTATAATCTTGTTTATTATGAATACAGAATGTTTGAAAAAACACCAAATAAACACTTAATCGAGCTGAAGTGCAACACCATAAGTCGCCTTGAGTCCAGACTCCTGGATGGTAAAGTCGATGCTTTTTATGTTGTGACTTCATTCTTCTCATATTTAGCTTTGTGCAACATGCAGTGGTGACTTCTATTAAAAGCTTTCATGGCAGAGAGCTTCTCTAAACAGACTAAACACATTGGTTTGCCTTGAAATTCTGTGAACAGATTCCAAAATAAAAAAAATTTCAAATGTTTTTAATGCTAAAAACAGTCTACGTTCCAAAATATTTTTTTAAATGTGTTTTTAAAGCTAAAATCAGTCTATGATCCAAATGTTTTTTTAGCTAAAAAATGCACAGTGTTTTAAGTAAAAATAAGCAAAAAATAAAATAAAAAATTGCTGGCCTGGCAGAAGTTATCTGCAGGCCACATATGGCCTGTGGGCCACCAGTTGCTCAACCCTAATCTAAATATTCTGTAGATGTCAAAACTGAAACTGAACTAAAATTGGTTTAAATATCGGTTAAACATCAAGCGTGAACCAGTTTTCAATCAAAAATCAATGTTTGAAATTTAAGCTTTAAGGAAGATTTTATAATATTTAGATGTGTATCTCGCATATTTTCAGTTTGAAACCAGTTGCAAAGAAGAAATCTGCACCAGCAGCCAATAAAACCTTCAAGTTTTCTGTAGAAGTGGAGTTTAAATGATGGGAATGTCAGGATATTTCACTTCCAGCAGAGACTGATAAACAGTCATGCCTTCTCCAAAGCTTTGCTGCCAGCTTTTCTCTGTGCGTTAATGTAAAACCTGGCTTATCTTTAAAGGATGAACATGTGGGTAAATAATGACTGAAACATCAAGTCTGCAACAGAAAAGACCCAGCTGATTGCTGTTCCGCTTTCATTCAAGCTTGAGCTCCCTTGAAGCTTTGCCTCTTTTTCCCCTGCAGCCCTAATGAGCCGGTGTCACACTCATTCAGTTTCCTCCTCGTTCTGACTCTGAAGACTTGACCTGGAAACGTCCGACCCCAGGCTGCGACCTAATGGTTGCCTGACCGCAGAGATTTGATGCCACCTGCTGAGATACCCGGCCTCGCGGTTGCCCCCCCTTTTTTTTCCACTCACGCGAACATTCGCGTGCTCTCGCTCACCACCTTCCCCTTTTACCCAACCCGGAGCTCTATGGCATGATGACTAATCTGGTAATACAAGCCAGTTAATCTAAAGTATTAGCGGGTCCCTACAACATGATTTCTAGCACACTTGCTGAGCCATGCAGAGCAACACACACTTTCAAAACATACTCAATATTTGTCTATTCATTCACGACGTTTCCCTTTCATTCCTCAGGTTTACATTTGCAGACGTGCTCATCGTTTCATAGAATACTTAAGTCTGATTTTGATTTGTCACTGGGCAAGTGGCTAATCCTCGCAGCATAATAGCTGACATGACATTTGTCAGATATGTCACATATTTGCACTTACTCAGACAGATGCACAGCTCGCACCAGTTGGCACGTGTTGAGACTTTTTTTTTTTCTTTGCAGACTGAGTAAGAGTAGTAGTTAGTTTAAGAGCTTTGAACTACCCCCTGATGACATAGAATTATGGTATTATACCAAGGAGTTGGTGCCATGTGAACACACACCCACAAACACACACTCGAGGCTGAGGGGGGTTTGGAGTGGTATTTTTAGTTCAGCAAAGGTTCACCCGTTACACCGTGTGCCAGGTCTGTGTGTTCTTTTTTTACACCTGTAAAAGTATTGCAATGTTTTTATTACCTCAACTCTTTTTTTTTTATTCGTGAGTGAATGTTGAGTCAGAACACTGTTCTTGTTGAAATCTTTTTAGCTTGTTCTGCTACACTCAAAAAACTTGGATTTACTTAACCAAGTTACAGTATGTCAACCATTTGCACTCAACTGATGTGAGTAAATGTAAAGCAACTTTCATATTTTATTTTTAAATAAAATGTGAAAGTTGCTTAAAGTTGTTTAAAGTTAATCCAACACACATGTGTTTTTGAGTGTACTTTTAGCCTTTAGATTGCCTTTTGCTATTTTTAGCTACAGTTCTGTTACTTTTAGTCAGACTTTTGTCACTTATGCTACTTATAGATTTTAGCTAACTCTTTATTAATATGATACAGAAAATTCAGGATTCCGTTCGGTTTGATAATTTTTCTATACAAAAAGAGAAATGTCCATGCCCTTCTTAACTTGTTATTTATTGAAATTAATTTTAAACATTTAACCTCAAAAGTCCTGTTTTTTAAATTAAATGTTGCTGAAATAGCAAGTTTCTCAGTGGATCTGTGCTCCACAATACAGCCTAGGTGGAGTAGTCGAACACAGATCCACTGATCCTTTAACACAGAGCATCTTCAGAAGACAAGTTGATAGAATAAATTTTAATTAAAAGGGTATTGTGTGATACATGGTGTGTAATCAAATAAAGCACTGCATTGAATAGTTTGATACAGATGCATGTATTGTTGCACCCCTAATTGTTAGATAGATAGATAGATAGATAGATAGATAGATAGATGCCAGAGATGACACAATAAGTGAATCTATAATGAAATTACGGAAATTTGAGTTTTCCATTTTAAATCTCTTAAAAATATATTCCACACTATTATTACATGGATTAGAAGAATTTTTCTTCTTTTTTTATTTTTTTTATTTTACTGTAAAAATCAGCCTAAAGCAGGCCGGACGGAAGTCACCCGCAAGCCACATTTGGCCCACGGGCCTTGACTTTGACAAGTGTGTTAGTGAAATCTCAGGATTAATTTGATTCTTTTTTGATTTTTGTCTGCAGCCTCAAGAGGACATAAGCTCTTATGTCTCAGTCTTTTCAGTGAAAATGCAAGTAAGAGCTGCCAGAAAGGCCAGCTGATTGAGTTTCATGTGGAAATGAAAGCTGCGAATTGCTTCAGCTGCTGTGGGAAATTATGTTGAGCTGCTATAAAAAAAAAAAACAAGTCAGTATGAGTAAGATTTTAAACTAAAGTGCCAATCAGTTATAAGGTTTAACTATAAAAGTGAAGTTTGAAATTTACTCTGGTTCTCCCCCCTTATGGCCTTTGTGTTTTCTGACGGTCGTTCTTTCCTCCTCCTTTGTTGATTTCCATTTTATTGCCTCCTCATCCCTTCATCTCGCTCTCCTCTCCTCCACTTCCCTTTTCAGTGGATAGTTAAAAAAAAAAGAGGTAAAAGTGTAGTTTGAGAGGAAGTCCACGTGGGACATTTAAATCACATACAGGTGGTCTTAAATGATGGAGAGAGTGTGAGATGGAAACACACACGCAGACGTACCGTCAGCCCCTCATTTAGGTGGCAGTAATTTGCCGCAGTCAGTGACAGGGTTATTGTAAGCTGCTCATTAGGAAAGGGAAGCAGCGAATAAACGTCTGACTGAAGGGAATAAATTCAAACCGCTGCGCCACTTTTACTGCTCAGCAATAAGCCGCTTTGATGTGGTGAGTGATGGCAGAGCACGGGGGCAGGCTTAGGGCGTGCATGTGTGTTCAAATAAACACTCCTGTGGCACAGATTTCACATTTTTTATTTTCCACCAGCGATTAAAGGGGAAATGACGGATTTTGTTTGATTCCTCACGTGTGTGCGCGCTCGTCGCACTGTGTTCATAACTGTGTCGCTACAGCTCAAAAAAGTCAGGTCAGTTTAGTTACAGTGAGGCAGGGCTGTTGCTTCCTGTGACCAACTTTTCATCGCAGCGGGAGAGAGTCGAGTAAAGGGAGACGAGGGGAATGGGGCCATAACAGAGTGAGACACAGGAGGAGGAGGTTAAACTGATGGTACTATGGAGGAGCGATGCTGACATAATTAGAAATAAAAGGAGAAATATTTAAATGGATCAATAAATAAACAAATACACTTAAAATGCACTAATTAAATTAAAATGGAGAATTTTATAATTTAGTTGACCATGTTTATCTTTCCAGATAAGTTCCAATAAATTATATATTTTAGAACATCTGTCAAACACAAGGCCCGCAGGCCAAATGTGGCCCGCCAAAAGAAAAACTTGTTTTTTTACTTATTATGAAAATTGTTTCTTATATTGATAAACTTTAAATTTATGATTAAATGCATAGCACAGGAAAGCACAGTATTAATGTCTTAAATTAAGCTGCTTTAAAGTCAGCATCAACCATTAACTACATCTCCCATAATGCATGTCCATCATCCATGGGAATTCCCTGTCAGAAAGTGGGAGAGTTAAGAATTCAAGA
>JARVGW010000427.1:8759179-8775832 GCA_031762495.1 Anablepsoides rubrolineatus | reverse complement strand
CTGCATACTGATTTCAAATTGAAGGATTCTGTGTAGAAGTGTCAAAAAGGCGCTCATGGGGTTTTATTCTGACCGCTAAAAAGGCTGTTTGTGCTTCTTGAATGACATCAGTGTTAACTGTTTTGCAAGAGGTGTGATAACTGTGTCAATTCAATGAGAATGGGTTAACAGGTTGCAAGAGGTCAGATCTGCTCTGCTGAGCTTGTGATGCTGAAGACTGAGAGGTTCCAGTTTCTTCAAACAGGTCAAACCAGTCAATAAAAACTGTAAACTCCTAAATCAAAATACAAGGGGTTTTCACTGTGAATGCAGAGCATGTGAGTGTTGTTTGTATGTCCTGTTTCAAGCAACTTTTATGTTGTTGTTTTTTTTTTTTATTAATGTAGGCAGTTTATGAAGGAATAGACTTCTGAAAAAATTGCATCAAAACAAAATTTGCAAGATTAATATAATTATTTTTAATATTTTGTGCTCCATTTTAATTTTTCTGCAGCATGTTTCAGTTTATTGTAAGTAACGTTGAAGGGAGAGGGAGAGTAGGTCTTTGATTTATTTATTCATAAATGCAGTTATAGTTTGCATCCTGCAGGAGGCAGCAGCAGCCAGGGAGATAATGTGACATTTCTTAAAAAAAAAAATAAAAAAATAATAATAATAATAATAAATAAAAAATAAACAGCCCTGGCTGAAATCACAACCTTATAACAGTGTGAATGCAAAAACAAGGGAAAAATATATAAATAAATATCTGCCTGCCTCATAATATGTTTTTTTCTGCAGTGAGCTAAAGTTTCAAATCTCCTTTGTGAATTGTGTAATTTTTTTTTTTACATTTAGAGCCAAGCGCTGCATATTTCTTTATGTCAAAACTGATGTTTATATAAATATAACAAATCGTGTAGAAGTGTTGAAACGAAGGCGTAATGTGTTGTTGCACGTTACAATGGGCTCTCATCCCATAGATGTATCACAAGAACTACAATTGTGTTTTTTTTAAACATATGTTGTCAGTTTTCAAGCTTTTTTTCCAGATTGATTCAAATCTGCACAGAAATAAGAAGTCTCAGTTGCTGGTACTGAACGGTGTAAATGATTTTATACTCCTTCAGCTAGTTTTCATTTTGTGTGTTTTTTTTGTTTTGTTTTTATTTACAACCAAGCTTGTTGACTTTTTTATTTTATTTGAGAAAATGAAAATAAATGCATCCCAAAGGAGTCATGCTCACGTCTGACTGACGATAGTTCAGGTCATTGCACTTGTTTGTTGCTTTGCTGACAGCTTTGTGACGTAGGCCCCGTGTGACGTCAACACCATTCGATGAGGACAAATAAAAACATTTTAGTGACAACTGATTAGCACTTAGAGCTGGTCAACTGTGCTTTGATCAGACATCACACAAGTCAGTCTTTTAGAAAAGAGTGTTTGCGCACAGCCAAACAGTAATCAAATCTGAGATGTTAGTGGCTTTTAGTCGTTAAGATGATTTAGATAATTAGAAAGGCTGTATAAAGGGAAAAAACAAGGGAGTGGTGAGAAATGAGATGAACAGAGACGTTTGGGCGGACAGATGCAAAGCAGAGTGCAGATTCTTTGTTCCACGTTAATCTTTCTGTCAATCATTTGTTTGGCTCCTCCCTAAACAACATTTGTTTTGTCTCAATAAAAGAACTTGGAGTTATGCATAACCATTTTGTTAACTGGCAGCATATAATGTAGAATAAAGTGAATAGAATTATTTGCCAGGATAGGGGCCGAACATCCAGCAATTAAAGTCATTATGTGAATAAACCAAATATTACAAAGATCTGTTACCTTTGAAATAGTTTGTTCTGCTGCATTTGATCATGAACACAACACACAGAACCATATGTAATAAAAGTAGTGATAACAAAACAATATCAAAAACTAAAATAACACATTTACCTCCTTTTTAACACAAATACTATTTTAACATCTCTGACTTAACCAAATTTTAAACCAATTTTATTTTCACTTTTATAGTTTTATCTTCAACTGCTTGTAGTTTTAACTGTCTTAGACAGAGTTATAGAGTAACTAAGTACAAATACTTTTTTACTTAAGTATCATTTTTGGGTAGCTGTACTTTACTTGAGTAATTATTTTCAGCCTAATTTTTACTTTTACTTCTTACATTTAAAAAAAAGGCAAGAAGTAGAAAGCTGTTACTTTTATTTTATTTTTGCTTGTTTTCATTCCAGCTTATTATTGTAAAAAATAAACACTATCCATATAAATTGAGCCTCCTAGATAGAGGTAATTTAATTGCTGTTGAATGAGAAGTATAAAAATATAAAATTCTGATACTGTATTAGTTTGTAAACAAACAAATCATGTCACACTCCAGCAGGACATATTCATTAAAATAAAAGGACTGTACTTAAGAAGTATTTGTATTTCATGAATTATGTTATTGCATTTGGCTGCAGCACTTGGCTAGATTTTTATTTTGGGCAAAAGGTTTGGGCAGCCTTGATATATGTTTATAAACTGAAACAGCTAGACTAGTGCATCCTAAATTTAACATAAATTAATTATTTTAATATGACAGTCATTTCTGCATTTTTTTGGGGAGGTCACCTCCTAACCTCCTACTGCTCACTTTAAATTTTACCTTTAATACTTAAGTAGAAAAAATATCAGATACTTTAAGACTTTTACTCAAGTAATATTCCTATAGGAGACTTCAACTTTTACCAAAGTCAGTTTTTGATAAGATACTTGTACTTTTACTCAAGTATCACTTTGTGGTACTTTATACAACACTGGTCTTAGATGTTCATAGAAAGAGATTTCACCTGTAGATACCACACACGTTTATTTCTAACTAAAAGAACTTATAGTAATTAAAGTAGAAAACCGGGGGTTTAAGATGAATGAACCAATTGGCGGGCCGAACTTTGGTCAATCGTGGGCCACATCGCCAGTTGAATAGCCCTGATGTAAAAAATAAAAGCTGAAAAACTACTTTAGTAGTTCAAAATATGATCATGTGTAATCCTAACCTGTGGTTAGGATACATAAACAGACTATTAGCTATAAAAAGAAGCAAAAAAAAAAAATCCTGTTACTGTTTGTTGGTTTTCCCTGTGTTACAGTAAGACTATATTGCATTTCTATTGATTCCATCATTCTCCCAGCTATATTTCTCTCTTTGCCTGCTGCATTTTTTGCTCAACAAATCTTTATGTCCAGTTCACTTTATGTTCAATATTTACCATTGGAGCGTCACAAAGCTTTTCAATTGGGTTCTTATCAGAATCTGAAAGTGAGCTAATGGAAGGGCTGGGGAGAAGCCAAAATGTTTAGAGACTGCTGAAGTCGGCCACAGTAAAGGTCTGCATGGTGTCTGCTTGGTTTATAAGGTTGTCTTATGGGTGTTGACAACACCTAAAGGTATACTTAATTACAGCCTTATTACAGTAAAAAGTACTTGTTAAATTATGCTTAGACACAAATGCTTTTATCAAAATTCACAGGCATGTCTCTGGTGGTGCTGACAGTCTGATAAACTGCTTTTACCGAGTTTCTGGGTTCCCGTACTTACAGATTTTAACCACCTCAAGCCCATAATCAGAGCAGGAGCTAAACATTTGTTAAACAACTAAACATGGATTTTGCATAATAGACTGCTACTAGTCGGGTCTACCTGTAAAGTAAAAAAAAAATTTAAAAAAAATGAACAAATTAGAGTTCACAGCAGTCAGACATTAAATATTTATGTTGTGTGCTTTTATTTAATTGGGTCTGTAATATTAATAGAGTTGGCATTCACTGGCTGACATTTGACTTGAGCAAGAGAAGAAAAAAGTGAAAGAGAAATGAAAGAGAGAGAGGTACATTAAGGGTTGAGAGATGGTCAGTGTGCCAGTGAAATGTTGCTGTGTCAGCTGACTGTCTGTTTACTATATTTCTTGTTATCGTGGTTAGGCCCAGACCAGTTCAGAAGTGACCCGTTCAGTGGTAATAATATGGTTTTAGCTGTAATTTGTGGTGGCTGCTGTGTTTTTCTTCACATCACACTGAGGCATGAGATGAGACACTTTTATCAGTCAGTATATTTACATGGACAAAAAAGGCAAATCAGATTAAAAACACATCATGTGTTCAACGCCCTAATTGGAGTATTCTGATCTGATTCAGCTCGATCGAAATGAATTTATAATTTGAATGAGAGGATTGGTTTTTGCTGATTGATAAAACATGTGCATGTAAACGCTTAATCTGATCACATTATTCTGGTTGTGGAAAAATTACTTGACTGTGTCCAAATTCAGAGGCTGCTCCCTTTGAAGACCGAATTTGTTGTCGGCTTACGTCACAGCGCCGCACCAGAGGTTGTCCAAATTTGCGGCCAACCTCTTTTTGCCACGGTTTGAGGGACGATGGATCCTTCTCGGTCCACCATATCCCATAATACATTGTGGGCCGACCGGCCATTTTTTTCCTCCTCGTAATGGCGGATGAAGCGAGAGAAAGAAGTACAGTTTTAAATAAAAGCTGTAATGGTAAAAATGAAGAGTTTCATTTGTTGTGTTGTTAATACTTTTATCATATAGACATGTTTTTAATGTTATTCTTGTCAGAAATCAAACAAGCTGGTATAGTGAAATAAACGTGCACGTACGGCGGGTCTATTAGTTCTTCAAATATTGTCTTTAAGCCAGATATTTTGCTAATTTTTATCTATTTTTGCTTCTGATTAGCATTGTCACGGTTGCTGAGACAAATGCTGGGGTAAGGGCGGGAATAAAGCACAAGATTAGGCTTTCCAAATTCACAACCACTTTTTCTGGTCTTTGCGGTCGACCAAAGACTCAGCCCACCTAGACCTTGTCCTTCGAAGATCCCAGCCGCCTGGCTAGATGCTAATATGTCAGGGAAGCTAAATTGGTCAGTTAGCGATACAACTTTTCTTTTGAAAGCTTTGAAAAAGTAAAAAATTATCCAATGCCTTGATGGTGGAAAGTGTTTTAACCTGGAGTTATTTAAGCATTTGTTTATTTTAACGCTTGGTTCCTTCTGTGTTTTTTTGAAGGAAAGTTTACAACTCTGCGCATGTCAGTGCTTCTTTTCTGAAGTAAAAGCCTGGTGCACGTAAACACTCGTCATGATCGGATGAAGTAATTTTGAGCCCATATAAATGATACATGGGATTATTTAATCCGAATGAATTTCAATACGATCAAAGAAATTTGCTTGTGTAGCTAGTGTTTAACTTGATTGTTTTAAGAAGTACAACATCTGGCAAGCCGTCCAGATTAAATGATGAATAAACCTCTTGCGTGGTTCACACCACTTGTCCCGTTTGGCTCGTATGTTTGCCAAACAAGCCAGCCCCTCCCCTACGCGCACACATCAAGGACTAATTTATAATTAATTATTATTTTTCAAAAGGACCACCAGGATTCTGATCGGAAAGACAGACCCAGCCGGCTGCTTGTTAATGGATTCGTGTTTGGCATTCATGTAGCACTTATAGACTTGTTGACCACTCAGAGCTTTTTACTGTAGGAGCCACTTTCACTGAGTGAGTACGGCTACTATAAACACACAACACAGACAATGTGGGGTTCAGGATTTTGCCCAAAGACTCTCCAACCCGTGGACAGAGCGAGCCGAGGGTTTAAATCACCGACCCAGCGATTGACTGCTCTGAGAAACGTCGGGCTTATTTTATGATTAATGTTGATGCTTTTGAATTAGAGTTGAAGGCGGCGACGTTTCGAAGCCAAAACGGGCTTTTAGCTTCAGCCAATGCTGAACTTTGAAGCACTAAAGCATTTGCTTTTACTTTTGACACCCTGTAAACCAGTGCCAGCACTCATTATAGTTATTGAGCTTTTCCTACACCCACATCGGAGAGGACGTTTCAAATAATAGAAACCACAGTGACGACGCTACAAACCTTAAAGGGACTATATCATGTAAAATCAACTTTTTTGAGCTTTATGTTATGTTATAATGTTATCCTCTCATCAAAAACATGCTCAGAGTCTTGCTTTGAATCATTCATGCATGTTTGAGAAATCCTGTAGTGTCCTGAGGCAGCCAGGCAGGACAGCAAAAGGAGCAATAGGAGAGATGATAAAGAGAAAAAAAAGTAAAGCAAACCCTAAATATGTTTAGAACTGCAATTAAACTTAATGAAATTAAAATGCTTAGATCCACATTACAGTAAATTAAATTAACGAGAATCCTAAATTTAATCTGCAGACTGTTAGATAATACGAGGCACAGGAAGGATGAGGTGAAGAAGTGACTGATCTGTGAGTCAAATACAGCTGGGTCCAGAGATTTATTTTAGAGAGACCGTATCAGAGAAAAAACATTACATAAATAATACAACTCGCTGCTTGTGGAGGAAAGGAGGAGAAAAGTGCTGTCGTCAAAGCTTCTAAAAGTCTCCAAAAACACTGGGAAAAGTTGCTAGATTTGTCGTTAGTTGCTTTTTGGAAAAAAAATGTCGCTAGAGGGGTCTGAAAAGTCACTAGATCTAGTGACAAAGTCACTAAGTTGGCAACGCTGTGGCTATGATGATGTGTTGAAATGGGCGTGACGTGATCAGAAGGAGGTTCTTAAAGAGACAGAGGAGGCCAATTTCAAGGTGTTTAGAAACAGAAATGATGAGAAGACAATCTTATTTTCTATTTAAACATAAAAACAGCATTTTAATAACATCTGAAGGTGACATAGTTACTTTATTTTGGTATAGAATTTGAATATATGACTGAGAAACACATAATATTGCCCCTTTAAACTCGAAGTCCGAGGAAAGAAAAGATGCACAGCTTCATTTTCTGTCATTTAATTTGAAGAACTCTAAAATATTTTATGTTTATACAGTAGAAACCAGTTTTTACTAAAGCCAAATAAAAAAATAGGCTGATTGAAGCCAGTTTTAGAGAAATTCTGCTGCAAAAAGCTCTCTCACTGTACATGAGTCAGCTCTGCTCAGAAGTCAAATCAATGCACGGGATTTCTCATCTATTCTGATATGAAGAAACAACACATTAGTCAGCCTGTGCCAGGTGTAATTCAGGCCTCAAGCTGTTGCCATAGATACGGTTCCCACAGAAACGCGGGAAGAAGCTGCGACAGGGGTCCCGCTCCACCTGTGGCTAATCCTCCGGGAGGCTGTAAGACAGTTGGTGTGGGCCAGCTGCATGACTCAAACCTTAATGTGTATTTTTGGTAGGAGCTGGTTGGGTTATAATAGGTAGGTAGAAATAAGGGTCGGTGTGAGCTTCTGTGCCCGTACACAGCTGGACCACTTTGACCCAGGCATTAAACACAATTTAACCAGGTTGGTTCTTCCCCCTCGCCTGTTTTTTTTTATTATTGTTATTATTAATAAAGGACCCTGCTGAGGGTGTAGAGCTGGTCCGCTGTTCCACCACCAGGACGAAAACCACACTGCTCTTCCTGAATCCGAGATTCGACTATCCGACGGCCCCTCCTCTCCAGGACCCCCGAATAGACCTTACCAGGGAGACTCAGAAGTGTGATCCCCCTATAGTTGGAACACACTCTGCGGACTAGAGATGCTCGATATTGACTTTTTGCCGATATTCGACATGCCGATATTGTTCAACACCTATGTCTGATCTGATTCCAATATTAACCAATATTACAAACCAATATTAAGGTGACATCACACAACTCCTGTCAGGGACATTATGCCTGCTTTTTGATACCCCACTTGATGCATTCCATAGGTAAACATTGTACAAAAATAAAAACAATTCAACTGAAGTTAGGGAAAAAGTGTCATATTTATTTTTATTATTTTGTCTCAAACAATAGTTTGGGTCATGCTCTCCCTGAGAGAATCCAGCTTGATGATGTCATCAATTGTG
The DNA here is from genome assembly GCA_031762495.1 of Anablepsoides rubrolineatus. Classification (NCBI taxonomy): domain Eukaryota; kingdom Metazoa; phylum Chordata; class Actinopteri; order Cyprinodontiformes; family Rivulidae; genus Anablepsoides; species Anablepsoides rubrolineatus. The sequence continues at coordinate 8,767,954 of JARVGW010000427.1, read as the reverse complement.
CACTGGTGAACGTCTCTCGACCAAAAGCATTTATTAACACATTTTGTTCAAATCCAGGCGTTAATTTATCGGGCTTTTGTTGTCAGAATAAAAACCAATACCGATATGTAGAGATTTTGACATTTTTATGCTAATATCGGACCAATAATGTCTGTAGGCTGATATTATCGGACATCCCTAGTACACAGGTACAAATACAAATTACGGGGGGATTAGGGCCGTGGTGTGAATTGAGTTTAGGTTAGTATTAGGGTCAGGTAGGTTAATTTTGGGGTAAATGGTCAGGGTTAGACTATAAAAATTCCAAAAAATGAATGGAAGTCAATGCACGGTCCCCATGGGGATATACAAATCAGACCTATGTTTGTGTGTGTGAGAGAGCTGGGTTCTGCAGTGTCTGAAAACAGCCTCAGGAGAAGATCTCTGTCTTCCACACTTATGCACAAATGCACAGACTTGCGCATGTGCACCCCACCCCACTCCCCAAAACACACACCCCCACACACATAAATTAGAAGCCACTGGCTTGATTTGCGCTTCAGTGTCAGTTGTTACTGAGTGAAATTTGGCTTTGCATCGTCCGTATCTCTCTCACTCACACAAACACACACACACACACACACACATAAACAATTATCTTGTCGTCCATTTGTTTTGACTTTGACATTAAAAGGTTTTGTACCTTATGTCTAGCTTAACCTGAAACAAGCATCATCTGTGTCTGTGTGTCTTTTAGGGTGAGTGTATTTGGAGTAAAAAGCAGGGGGGGGGTGCTCCATTATTGGCTGACTGGAATATAAGGGCGGGGCTTATACCGTAATAATATCTGACAGTGAGGGAGAGAGAAGCATCGGGTTGCAGCTGCAATAAAAGACTATAAAAGACAATTTGCTGAAAAACCCTCAGAGACCGGGAGACAGAGAGAAACCGGGTAGGTGAAAGCTAGGTAGAGAAAAAGAAAGCAAAGAGCCTGAAGAGTATGCTGAGTGACATGGATGAGAGGACAGACTTGGAGCACAAACAGAGATGTAAGAGGAAGGGAAGGTGAAGCAGAAGAGTTGCAGAATGATCCTTCCTACCATCCACCTACTTCAGATGTTCTCATCCTCGTCTGTAGCCTTCCTCCTCCCTCGTTTAATCCGTTCAGCCGGCCCCATCATTCCCTCCCTTCGTCCTTCCATATTTAATGGGAGCAGGCACAGTGACAGGGGGGGAGATTGACTGGTCATCTCTTTGGACTCACAGAAAAGGAGGGTGGGCGGGAGAAAGAGGTGGGGTGGGGGAAGACAGGGAGAAAGAGTGAACTCCCTTAAATAATCAATTCTCATATCCTGCCGTTGCCTGGCCCTCTTACTCCCCCTCACTCTGACAAGAAGCAAGAAAAGAGAGGAGACTCTGGACTCTCAGAGATGGAACTGTTGGACATTTTACCTGGCTAGAGAGACAATGGGATGACAGACAAATTAATGGACAAAAAACAGGCAGGCAGATGGACCGGATGGACAGATATGTGAAGGTCTTGACCGACAGACTCTAGTGGACTACCTGGCTCGGATGCTCTTGCTGCTCTTCCACTTCCTCTTCATCGTCTTTCCCATCTGTCGGCTGATCTGTCATCCCTGAAGGAGCCCGAAGAAGTTAAAAGAAAAGAAAGCCGGGAACATAAAAACAAGAAGTAAAGTGGCATAATCTACTTAAACGGGTGATAACGAAGCTACGAAATTGGACCGCAAATTTGACCGAAACTCCCCGAGAGTTGTCAAAAAAAGTGACAAAAGAGGAAAGACCGGACATGAAACGGTGAAGACAACTTAAAGTCGAACTTGCCCGCAGGAGGATCAGACAGCCGCGACGATGAACTATATTTTTGGCAACAACACCCTGTATCCCCGCAGCTCGAGGGTGGGCGGAACGTCCGGGGGTCAGGGGGCAGGGTTGGGAGTCAAACAGAAGCTCGGACCCAAGCGGGGCTCCTCGGAGGAGCTGGCGCCTCCGCACACTTCATCCCCTTCCACCTCCTCCCCCGCCTCCTCTTCCCCCTCCACGTCCTCTTCCCGCTGGCAGCAGCTGCTTACGTTTTTCTCCAGGAGGAGCGCCTTCACCGACTGTATCAATTCTAGTCAGGTAACAGCATCACAAGCAGTGTGTGTGTGTGTGTTACAACGCCAAAGTTGTGGTTGGGGTGTCGGGAGGCGAGGCGAGGCGAGCAGCTTCACCAGTTTATCGTGTGCCTGGATGGCTTTTTGTTTGTGGTTGGGATTTTTAATCATGTTGTCATGGAAATGAGGCTTGGCGTAGTGGATGAAGCACGGAGAGCCAATGTGTTGCCATGGCAAAGTGCTGAACGTCTACACCAAAATCAAGATTGTGCCATAGAAATGTGTGCGACTGACCTGATGAGAGAGGCTCTTATTTTTTATGATCACATAGGAAGTGCTTTTTTACTGACACGGCCAGTGGCTTAGGCAGTATAGGCACATACTAAGAGCGCTGTCCTTTTAGGGGGCGCCACTAGTGGAAGACGAAAAAATATTTTCTAACTTTTTATCAGAGTCTAGTTGATTTAGTCTGTAGGTTTATGAAGGTAACTTGTTCTGCTTTGTTACTACATGATGTTGTTTTGTAGAGCATAATAATGGAGTATGGTCAGTGTACTTTTTGGTCATTTGATTTTTCTTTTAAAAAACAAATATTGAAAAACAAAAAACAGATTGTTCTTCGTTTTTTGTTTTAAAAATCTATATTGGTAAAACGAACATTTTGTTTTTAGTATACTACAACAACGGGAAAACGGACCATCTTTTTGTTTTTGTCATACCGGAAATACTATTTTTTTTTTTCAAAGAAGCCTTCCCGTCCACTTTGTGCGAAGTACAGTGGAGCTGTTTGTTGTAACATCAAATCTTGTGTGTGAGAGAGGACATGACTGCAGAGAAACTTGGTCGAATTTTTCATTTTAAAACTAAACATGCGTCGTAGTTTACTCAAGCCATTTTATGAGCAAAATCTACAGATGCTTCTCGGGGAAAACCCCCCTTTCCTCTCCATAATAATGTTAAATAGCCACATTGCCATAGAAGACAATCCATTTCCAAATCCAGTGTCTGTCAGTCTCCATTTTGTAACTATGTAGGACGTCCTGACATCACCACGCAGCTGGTTCTGGAACATATGCATGCACAGAAAACACCAAAACAAAGAAACAAAAATTAAGGAAAGAGAAATTTAACCGGCCTCGTCTCCATTAAAGGCAAAGATTTGGGCTTATTTTTGTTTTTACTGTATGCATTTGAATTTGACCTAAGTTTTACAGTGTGCAAGGTTGGTAAAATTGAGTTGAAACCCTTTGGGAACACGACAAATGCACAGGCTCACATCATCAGCTTTGAATGAAAAATCGTTTTTTGAATCGAATCATGACCCCAAAAATCAGAATCGATTCGTGAGATAGTAAAAGATTCCCACCACAAGAGTATACCCCTGGACCCCCCTAGAGCTGCTTCAGTCCACAGCTGCTCATCAACATGAACATAATGAATTAATTTAAATTTTCAGTGAGATTTGGTAAATTGTACAAGGAGTACCACCTGAAATCCTGCCTAGGGTTCCAGGTTGGGCCAGCCCTGCATTTGCAAATGTTCTTAATTTCTGATAAAGAGCGCAGCATTATATAATAAAAATAGACTTTTGAATTATTTTTATTGCCAAATAAGAACATAGATAATGGATAAGTATACATTTTATTTTTAGAAACAAACATGCACCAAATACGTTTTCATTGTGTGTAAACGCAAGTAAACATATACTCCTCCCCTGAAAAGAGATTAGTCGAAAAACAAATTACTTATATGTAGCTATGCTTTTCTTGACCTCAATAACACTGGAACACATCAAGTTCAGAATGTCAAACAGTAAACATAAATTTAGAGATTACTCTGGACATCCATCTATCCACATTATACGCATCCTTGATCCTGTTTGGGGTCACGTGGGGGTAGATATTTTTATCCACGTACCTCTTATTGCAATCTCAGAGTTGCATTTGAGTATTTTTCTCAGTAGCAACACTCATTGTGAGGGGACTGTGCAGAGAGATCTCCAAACGTAAATAAAATGTATTTAATTTAAATAGTTTTTTTTAATCCTCACTAAAAAGCCAGTCTTTTGAATATCCAAGAATAATCTGTGTACTATTTGTTCAAGTTATTGTTATAAAATGTTAAAAATTTAGCATTCTAATCCAAGCATTCAACTTTGTTTTGCAAAACTAATTTTCTGTGAGGACAAACTGACTCAAACACTGAACGAGAGCTGCTGCTCAGCCAGAGTCGAACCCACCTGCTGATCCTGTGTAGTAACCATAAATGTAGCATCAACTAAAACTTGGCCTCAGGTCAAAATATAAATAAATAAATAAATAAAAATAATATATATATATATATATATATATATATATAATCACTTGTTTGTTCTGATCTCAAACCGTGGTTGTATAGGTGCAAAGGCTTAATCTAAAAAGCATGGATTTTAATTTATTTACATTCTGATACCTAAAATTTACGTGAATGAGTGCAATTAGGAGAGGTTTAGCATGCATATGTAAATGCTAGGGGTGCTATGATACAGAAAATTCATGATTCGGTTCAATACTTCAGTCTCACAGTTCAATATGTTTTCGATACAAAAACGAGAAATTTAGCATTTGTTTAACCTAAAAAGTACAGTTTTTAAATGAGTTGATCTGTGCTCGACAGTGCAGCCTAGGTGGAGTAGTCGAACACAGATCCAGATCCACTGAGCCTTCACCTTCAGAAGACAAGCTGATAAAATAAATGTTAAAAATCTGTATTTTTTGATACATAGTATGTATTGAACCTGTCTGTTAAACTTCCTGGAAATGATGAACTCATTGCGAGTTGTAGATGAAGGTATCTTTCTCTCTCTCTCTCTCTCTCTCTCTCTTTTTTTTTTTTTTTTTTTGTTCTTGTCCCAAATTGACTTTGACAGAAAATTGGGCTATTTGTGCTCTTGGTTGTTCAATATTCTCTTAAAAATTTCGAAATGGTTGTAAATTATGTAACAAACATATTCTAATCTCTATTATTGTTCTAATGATTCATTCTGGGCTTCATCCTACACCAGCATATAATTATCATTATTGTTCATTATTAATATTAATAATAATTGTTTTTAAATAACAAGCATTAATATTATTATTATTATTAACAATAATAATTATTTTCTAGAATATATGATTTTGGATTACTTCCAACTCAGAATGTTAAAAAAAACCTCTGAGTTCTGTTTTAGCTTGTTTTGGGCCCATTAGAAAAATCTCAATTCGGTGAGTGGTTCAGATTAACCTAACTAACCTTCTTGTCTTTATCTTTTCCAGTCTTTAACGTCAATCATTCTTTATTAAGTATCCCATAAAGGACATTACTGTGCTTTGATTTTTTCTTAAATGTAAAATATTATTAAATGTTATTTCCTTTATGAGAAATACTGTATATAGGCTAATGATGCTAATGCAGTTTATATCCTCAAGAGAAAATCTGACTTGTTCTAGTTAGGGATTTTAAACTTGTCTTTGTCGTATCAGGACGCCAGAAAAAAATAAGCAAATAAAGCCTTGTTTTTTCTTGTCTAAAATTACTCTGAAGAAACAGCGTTTCTGTCCGTTAGCCTCTAAAAGCATCAGGAAAATCCAATAGGATGAAGCCACAGTAAAGCCCAGAATTTATGGTTCTGCATTTGACCTGTCAGGGGCACGTAAACAACCACACACCCAGCACCACAGAAGAGGGGGATGAAGTCTGGTGTCTCACTCCTGCGGCAAAGAAAAAAAAAGTTGTGAATAAAAGTGATGAAGGAGGGCTTTGTTACTAAAACACTGTTGGGTTTTAACCAAAACATGTTGCAGACGTTTTATTAGGCCAGCTGGTAAAATTAGTTCTTTAAGTAGAATATTGGAGGAAAAACACGATGGCAGACATTTAAAAATACTGATAGCCTTTGATGGACTTGCGACCTGTCCTGGGTGTACCCCGCCTTTCGCACTGTGACTGCTGGATATGGGCACCAGTGACCCACACAACCCTGAAAGGAATAAGCGTGTACAGAAAATGGATGGATGGATGGATTATTTGTCACTATTTTACTGCAGACTAATTTCATGCTAAAACATTGTTTTCGCATGTTATCCATGTTACTTTTATTAATTTAAATAAGCATAATTTTCAAAAGTTTACTTTTTATCCTATTTTTTAAAGCAAAATACAGAATATACAGTATGTTGCCTTTGGCCCCAAGTGGTAAACTGAATTAGTATCCCAAATAAATAGTTAACACAACTTTTAACAATGTTTTTGTTGCGAACACAACAGAACACTCTTGTTTCTGTCCTTGACCCCTTTCTTGTATAATTTATGGGGGGTAAAGTAGAAGACTTACGGACATCAGCTCGGCCTCCATAGAAAGAGCTTTAAAAGTGCTGAAGAGGTGTTTAGTGGTCAAGGGAAATGGGTGTGGTGAAGAATGGACAGAGCTGAGGAGACAATAAGGGAGATCGGGGCACCTAAAGAGAGGATTAATGACTGATAGGAACTGTGAGAGAAATCTGATCCCATTAGCTCTCAAAGATAATAAAATATCCACCTTGCATCAGGAGCAAATTTCTACTCAGGTGAAACAATCACACACACACACAGTAAGGCTATAAGTTAAATGTACTGTTATAAATGTCTGTCGGATCTTTTTATAGATCAAGGTTTAACATCAGAGGCTTTTATTTTTAAATCTAGTGCTGGTACTTTTATTTAGTCCAGTTGTAAGCACAGGCAAGACTTCATGGATGCACATCTACTTTAAAAGGCTAAATTGTTGTAAGAATATGTGGTTTGAAGATTGTATTTTAGCTCAAGTATTATTATGCCATTTTAGCTTTTAGAAAATTATTATTTTCTTATGCAGCCAAAGTGTTCTAAATTAGGATTGCTCAGTTTTAGGTGCACTAGTAGTACACAAATATCTGTTATAGAGATCACCTCTCACTTATCAGCTGTGATAGGCCAACATAAGGAATTTAAAATGGAAAATGTGAATAATCCATAAAGCGCACACTGGAGCTATAATTTGTTTATATATTTAACTTACTCAGCCCATCACAGTGTGTGGTCACATATTGCACAGGAGGGTTTACTATATTTCACCTTCTTGTGAAACTTTCCTCTGATGCCACTTTGTTTGATGCAGGCGTCACATGGGTCTGATCTGCAGCACATTTTATACTTAGATATTAGACTTGGGTGTTTTGTTGTTACCATCACCTTAAAGGGAACCTCTACTAGTTGTGACATTAGACATTATATGATAAACATTTCCTTCAACTGTGAAACAAAGACTGTAAAAATACCATAGGTTTAGATTTTTAAATTAAAAATATTAAAGCCTATTGTCACACTGACTGCAACATTTTGTTAAAGCAGCAAAGCGTACCGGATTATGATGATGTTTACTACAAGGCAAGAAAGTCTACAAGGCTACAAGCGAATTTTATCCACCCTGAAGGTTAATCTTGGACAATATCTGACGAAATAGAACCAGAGAGCTTTGACAGAGAGGAGAATGTAGAAATGACTCATCCTGAAACTGAAAGTGTGGATGGAGGACAAGAGAGCTGCTTCATGGATGTAAAGCCTCAGCTTACCCTGTTAGCACCTGAGCTAATACAGCTTTAGGGCCCAAGCTACTACAGACGAGGCATTTTTGCACGGCCCGGCCCGGCCCAGCCCAGATCCTTGGCATCTTAAAGGGATTTGTTAATCTGAAACAGACTAAGCTGAGAAGTTTTACGAGCTCAGCAGACATGCGGTTTCACCACTTGTTTGCTAGTTGTTGCAGCTGATAGCCTGCAGGAGGCGTGCTCTGTTATGAGGAAGCTCGGCTTGGAGACACAGCCCAGAGGAGGATCTGTGTCTAAAAGGTGGTTCTATGCCGTTTATGCTCTCTTGAATGCCTGAGGACAGTACAGGATTTCACAAACATGCATGCATGAGTCAAAGCAACACTCTAGGTGTGTTTTTGATGACAGGATAACGTTATATCATGATATAAAGCTCAAAAACAGTTGATTTTGCATGATATTGCCCCTTAAAGAGCTGTGGTTCCAATCGGGCCAGGCTGCTCGTCCAGACTCCCGATTTAACATCAGCTACTGCTGCTCACTGATTGGTTCACTGACTGGGGGTCTACGTCTTTACGTGAATTGTTTGCAGCGACTGTAATGTTTTTCTCGCACAGGCTTAACTTCACAACAACAGTAGCGTGCTACCAACAACAAGCTAACAAAAGCTAACATTAACTTACCGTTCTCTGTCGTCCTTCTCTCTTGTCTTAAATGTCATACTGCTGGATGGTATGGTTGAATTTTTTGATACTTTTATTTACTTTTTATTTAACATTATTGTTTTGTCACAAATAAAACTAAATAAGATTGTGCATGTTTAATACCTTGATCCCGCCCACATCTAGGCTGAGTAGAGTAAGGTCGAGCCGACTGGAGCCGGGGTGGGCCAAAGCAAGCTTTACAAAGCAAAAACTCTTGTAATATATATATATAAATATATACAGTATATATTAAATTATTCAGTCTCACACCAGAACATCTAGTAAAGGTAAAACGATCTATGCTTTGCAATAGGGATGCAAGTTATCGATTAATGGATTAATCTAAAGTTGATTGATCTTATCGATCGACTAACGATTAATTGATAA
>JARVGW010000427.1:8709367-8721241 GCA_031762495.1 Anablepsoides rubrolineatus | reverse complement strand
GGCCGCTGTGTGAGGACGCCGGTCTCCATTGGCCAACAGCGGGTATGACTTATCTAGTATTTATATACATATCTATGATACACACCCCTTCCACAGTAAAACAACCTTTAGGGGTGTAATAATCCTCCTGAACAGTTGGTGGCAGTGTTTGAAACCTCACCAAAACATCTTTCACTGAAGAAGAGTAATGACAAGGAAGTGATGGTTTTCTTTATATACAGAACCTATTACACACAATTTCTCAATTCAGGTTTCTAAAAATGTCATTTTGACTCACCATAGTTACATTTATGATAACTTTAATTGTTATTACGAATGTTTGACAAATCTGGTGAAGTCATAGATTTCTTGACTCGTTCATCTGACTAGTTAGGATGTAAATGCAGATATTTGTTTATTTTTTTTTAGAAATGTATTCACAAAATAGCTATATACAAAAGATTAAATAAAATAAAAGGCAGCAGAAAGAAGAAAAAAAATCCTATAATATCTGCCCCATTATCCCAAGAATATATTCAAACAATAGTAATTTACAAAACAAACAAAAAAAAAAAGATAGATATATTAAGTTACCATTCAGGATAGTCAAAATGTAGTTGCTCCTAGTTAGAACTCATTTTGAAATATCTAAAATGTAATTACAGATAATCAGATAAAGCTGATTTTATGTTAAAATGGCCTGCCATAGAACACTCTCTCTACTGCCTTTTGGAGAGCTTCTAAGTTGGTCAATGAAATAGGAAGTAGTTGTTTTGAACTAAATGGTTGCATAAATAACTAACAACAAACCAGCATTTTTTATCATATGATAATAAAAAAAGCTCTACAGGAGTCAAAAATGACTAAAACCAAGATTGAATTGATCCCAGTAAATTTAATTTTATAACATTTTCACGATTTGGCAATAAAGTAAATGTTGCCCTTAGCTTGTTAGCTGCGCTACATTCAGGAATCAACCTACAGCTCTTTGTGAGAGTTTGACACACGTTTCATCTCTTTGTGCTGCAGTGGGGGAACGAGCCGATGACAATCAAGCGGCAGCAGGGCTCTGAAGGCGATGAATGATTTATTTCCCAGATGCTGATGTTTCTAAATGTGATGCAGAAGAACAACAGAGAGCGCACAAGAACACGTGAAGTTTACCAGAGGCTGTGGAACAACATGTTCCAGCATACGAGCCTTTGAAATTCTCAGCGTCATCTTGGAAAATAGATTTTTCTAAAAAGCTGGGATCAGGACATCTCAGTAGAAACGTGTTTAAATTTTTTTTATTTTTTTTTGCAATTTATGTGTGAAAAACGTTGAAAGGCAAAGAAATCTTTGAGCCAACTTTCACATTGATGATGACTATTAATTAAGGTTTATTCTCTGTTCATCATCAAACTGTTTTAACTGTTTAAGACAAAGTTACCTTTTATAATGGAAGAGAGAAACAATTTAAAAGACTAATTTTAACTATTGAACCGATCGAAATGTTCCTATTGTTCAGGTAACAGCCAGCATTTCCTTCATTGATGCAGGGATCTCTGATGTAGGCCGGGAGGACACTTAAACCACCACCTATTTTTATTTATTATCTATATAAATTAGATTCTTCTGTTTCCATCTTCTTACAGAAAATGGCTAATGTATTTTTGTGAAAAACACAGCTGAAGACACTAAACAAAACAGTTGAGAAAAATACTCAAATGAACAAATGAATATAAGTTCCACTAGCCCTAAAACACTAACTCAAATATTTAGGTTCCCTAATTCTAAAGCACTAATGCACTGAAAGTTTTAGCAAAAGCTAATTCTAAAGCACTAAAATAATCCAATCAACCCATGAACATTCTTCAACAGGCATGAGTCACACATTGTCATGTTGCTCTCTTAATACTTATCATTGACATTCCACAGCTGTATTTGAGTTCATATATTGTTATTATGTCACCTAGTGTATAAGTGACACGTGAAAATAATTTTCAACAGCTTTAACAATCAGCTGTTACCGTTAATGTTGATCAATAACATTTATAGACCTCAGTTAGTGCGTCTAAATTTAGCAAGTGCTAACCCTCTAATAAATTTTAAATGTAGCAAAAGCCCTAAAGCACTAATCAAAAAATTTGTTCCCCTATTAATGCTTTAGGGGAACTGTGCCCATCACTGCTACTAGGGGTTCAATGATACAGAAAATTCACGATTCAGTTCGGTTCGATACTTTAGTGTCAAGGTTTGACATTTTTCCGATACAAAAAGTACAAATGTCCATGCCCTTACATGTAACTTATTAAAATTAATTATGAACATTTGTTTACTTCAAAAGTCCAGTTTTTAAAATAAAGGTTGCTGAAACAGCAAGTTTCTCAGTGGATCTGCGCTCGACAATGCAGTCTAGGTGGAGTAGTTGAACACAGATCCACTGATCCTTCAACACAGAGCATCTTCAGAAGACAAGTTGATAAAATAAATTCAAAAATCTATTTTTTATACATAATGTGTGAACCTAAAGCTCTGTACTGAATGATTCATTACAGATGAATGTATTGTTGCACTCCTAATACACACTATGCAGATCTTCCAATTTTATGGTAGAATTTATTTATAATTTATTGTATCACAAATATACCTCATATATATAACTAACTACAACTGAGCACACAACAGCCTTCACAGACAGATAAGAGACCTAACGCAGTCGTCTCTTACAGCATTAAAACACACGCTCACTACGATCTACAGTCTCATGTTCTGAAGAAAAGCACTTTTGAACAGGTGGGAGTTAAAGTGGGCCGTATAACACAGGAAGTGGCACAGATGTTTTCCACGCTAACAGATTAGACCCCATGTTCAGGCTAAGCTTGGACCAGTGAGAATAATAGAAATTGTTTCCACTTTGAAAGATGCCAGGAGGGTAATTAGGAGAATGTCACTCAACACAGTCCCGGGAGGAAGGAAGTAAACATACTGTAAGTAAGAACACCTGTGCAGGTGTTATTAACCTAATCCCCTTCATCCCCCTGCAATACACAGTCACATGTGCTGTCGTAGTCTGGGCTTTTTTTTTTTTTTGAGCTTAACTTTCCAAAAGCTGTTTTTAAGTATCAAATTAACCCTGGGGTCTGTGCTCCAAAACTTTATTTATTTATTTATTTATTTATTTATTTATTTATTTATTTATTTTAACATTAGCTAAAGGTATAAAGCAATGAAACACACAGTCACAGAGTTGTTACTGCAAAACTAGACAAGAATTCAAATATGGATTTTGTTTATAATATTGTAGAGCCAGGGCAGCACAAAAATACAATGTAAGATGTAATTTAAAATGTATTTTACAATAAAAAAACAAACAGTCTTTTAGGTGATGACACATTATTATTCACTGAATGTTTACTGTGTTGACTGAGCCAACTAATTAATTAATAGACTTTTATCACCCAGTTAACTTGGACCATTCATTTTATTATTATTAGAGGCAACGACTCTTCCAACTGAGCCACTGTGCCGCCTGTTTGTTTAGAAAAACAAGAAGCAACACCATACTAAATAAATTATTGTGGTCTATAGGTGTTTCAGTTTCATTGTCCAACCCACAAAACATCAATTCACAAAAACAATATATTGCTATGTGACAGTATCACCAGTAGCCTTAATAGTAGAATTAAGATAATAATAATAATTAAAAAAAAGAATAAAACAAAATAAAATTACTGTACAAGGCTATAACGATGAAATTAGATAAAAATAGAAGAAAAATAGAAGAAAAGCAGTCATGACCAACTCATGATCTGAGGGGGTGTGCATTAGAGTGTGCACGTAGAGTTGTTTATTGTGCAAACACAAGCATGGATGCTTATCAAGATTGTTGGGAGCAGTGATGGTTAAGGAGTCTAACAGCTTAGGGCTGCACAATATATGTGCAATTATCAGTGTGTGCAACATAAAAGTTCCAAAGGACTCTTGAACTGTAATAAATTGTAGGTCTTTAAACTCCAGGGTAGACTGAGTACATTTGAGACGTGTATAGATGAGACACCATCACTATCTTCTTTTTGCAGCAAGTCTTAGTTGTGATTTTTGCTGTGCACATGTGTATTAGTGTCCACTTTGATAGTGGAAAATGCAAACTTTATGAAAAGTGCCACTCCAACGGTATCGACAAAAATATTTTTTGACAGACTAGATTTTAACTTTACCATGTCCCTTCTAGTGAATATTCTATTACCCTTATATGACATCTAAATGTAACTTGAATATATGCAAATATTAATTTGATAGAAGACAAACTGAGCAGGGCCATTGCCACCCATGATCCACCCCTGCAGATGATAATGCTCCTCAAACTTTTCCAGTCCATTTTAAAATCTGGATGCTATGCTGCTTTTCACCGCTGAGTGTCGCTGTAGAGTCACGCAGCCGCCGTCCCGCAGCGGGTGAAGCGAGGAACCTGTCCATTGGACACGCGCAGCTTTGGGTCAGGTGGGTTATTGTTTTTTTTTTTTTTTTTTCCCAAGCAGACATCCTCTCTCCTGATTGGACAGAGAGAGGTGTTGGAGAAGGAGCGAAGAGAGAGAGAGAGAGAGAGAGCAGCGGTTTATCTGCTCTCAGTGTGTCTCTGCTGACTCCGCTGCTTGTTTGTGCGCGCGCGGGCGGAGATGTGACTGCTCACCGGAGGAATACAGCGTGGTTCCGCGGGATTTTTTTGCCTCTCTGTGTCGGCCGGATGATGGGAGCGGACAGGCGGGGAGTCGTGTTGGCCACTTGGGTTGCTGTGCTTCTCCGTGTCTTTGCTCAGGTGTGCGCGGTAGAAGGTAAGAGGGCTTTAAATATATGTAGCGTTGATGCAGAGTGAAGCTTTGAATGAATGAATGAATGAATGAATGAATGAATGAATGAATGAATGCACTAACTAAAGCTTCAAAGGCTGTGAAGGTTTCAAAAGCAAACTAACCTGAGAATAAAGGCTAATTTTTTTAGACTTGGTTTAACTTTATGTAGATTTAAACTATACAAAACTTACTGTTTTTTGCACAATTTTGAAAACAGAGCCCCTTTAAAAAACAGCTTACACACTGATGTGCCAAACACATTTAGCACGTTTACTTTCTTCATGCTAAATATGTGAGGTATACAGAAAAACAGTATGAAAATACATTGAACAAGCTTTTTACAAAACCAATACCTTTTACTGAAATATCAGAAATATATTGCCATCACATTATCAGTATTGCAAAGGCCTGCAATAAATCAGGCATTTTAATTTCCATGTGTTTATGTTTTGCTACTCATGATATATTTGGTCCAAGACTCACTGACAGTGATGTCTGAAGAGAAAGTGAAGAAAACGTGGGTTTATCATAATTTACATCATCACTGCAATATCACATATTTTCATTAATTTGGAGAATCTGGTGGGAGTAACTCAGGGGTGTCAAACTCTTTCACGTGAACGTTATATCGGCCCTCAAAGGGTCAGTTGTAATTTAACTTTGAGTTTCATGTTTAACTTCCACTAAACAGTGTTATGTGCATGGCTGACTAAATGTGAAATAAATAATACAGAAATACTATTAAAAGTAAGAGAGTTTTCCTCACTGAGTAGTGAGGAGCTGCCATCTTGAATTCTGACCTCTCCCACTTTCTGACAGGGATGATCCACATGCATTATGGGAGTTGTATGGTCAATGTTATTTTGAGACATTATTACTGTGCTATCCAAATAAATTGCTCAGTTACTTAAAGCCAACAGCTCCGGAGCAGGACAAGTTATTATCTTTTACTGTTTAAATTAGCTTATTTTGTTGAATTCAATCATAAATTTTAAGTTTAAGAAACAAATTTTATTTTGAATTTAAAAACAATGTAGGAGGTGCCACATTTGGCCCGCAGGCCTTGAGTTTGACACATGTAGAGTTTCTAGTCCGGCAGCTCCTTTTTTTTTTTTTGCTCAGCTGGACTTGGACATAAGACATCATCACAGGTTATATCTTCATTCGCAAGGCATTATGGGAAGAATTTTCTTGTTTTGAACCATACATTTTGTGCATCAGTGTTGTGCTTCGTCCTGTTTTGGTGTGTTGAACTTGAACATAAAGGGTTTGCCCTCCTTGTTTCCATTTGGTGACATAATGACATATTTCTGTGTAAGGTAGTAGGTCAATGTGTTTAAAATCTGTGATGCTAACATTGTGCAAATCCTAGTGTAAAGTTGTGCTAGTTGTGGGAAAACAAGCAACATTTTTGGGACTGTTTGTGTTCGTTTCTTTGGGTTTTGGGTTTGAAAATGAGTGTTTTGAGCTCCTGTCATGTTACAGTTAAAACATAGGTGCATGCATGGCATTACAGACAGACACCCTTGCTCTATATCCTCAGCTGTAGTTTGGTTATGGCTCTAAATCACACGGCATAATGCACGCCTGATGTGACTTATGATAATGTGCAGAGTTTAGTTTCAAACATCCACCATGTATCTCCCTCCTGAGTGCACCGTCAGAGCCGTGCGATCACACAGTCTGCTGGAGCAGCAAAGTGAATCATAATTATAGCTCACAGGTGCTCAGTGGCCCCCATGTTTCCACCCCCCACCCCCCTCCTCCTCCACATCACCTCTTTTCCACCTGCTGTTTCCAGCCGCGTCACCCCCCCTCCAACCCCTCCAGCTCTTCTCCAAACATCACCTTCTGCCTCTTTTGTTGTACCCTCCAAATATGAACTCCTGCTATTCTCAGAACACCGAGGCTCCTGCTGCTCCTGCTGCTTCTGCTGCTTCTGCTGCTTCTGCTCCCCATCAGGCATGTTATTGTTGCTTCTTCTCCTAGCTAACCCTGCCTGATGCAACTTTGGTTTTCCCCTTTTTTTTTTAAAGTAATACTTCTCCTTTCTTTAACAATATCCTCCTTTTTCTCCTGCCACAGCACTCCTCCTCTGCTACTCCTCTTGCTTCCTGAAACCTCTGATCTATTTCTGCTTTGCCAAACAGAATTAGGGTCTCCTGTTGTTGCTTTCAGCGTCACACACCCCTTTAACTTGGGATACTATCTTAAACTGCTCCTCATTCCTCTAGTTGAAGCGTTAAAGGGGACACATCGTGCAAAATCCACGTTTTCAGCCGTTAAATGCATTTTGATGTAAGCACCTTGTTTGGATTTAAAGAGACAGCCTCAAAACGAGTTGATCTGAGACACAACTCTGAAAAAGGGGCTTGTGGAGTTACAATAAGGAGGAATTCAGACCAAAGCGTTGCAGTTCCACTTTATAAAGACCCCAACCAGGGCTGCATGACATTAGGAAAACCTGCAATAACAGTGCTTAGCCCATAAGGTCTAGGGTCTAAAGGTTTTTTTTTTGGCTAATTGTGAATTTACTAGGGCTGTAACAATCAACAATCTATATCTGTTTGAATGGTTCATGATTCAGTTATATCGTGGCAAAATAAAAATATCGATCTATATTGTCATCCTATGCTCAATGTGAATCGATATCATCTGCCCATCTAACACAGTCGTTGTGTTAGATGGGCAGATGATATTGCATTATATCGATAGCAGACATGTGAATTGAACTGAATCGCAGACTTTGTGATATCAAGAAATATCAAATCGTCATCCAAACATCTCGATGTAATATTGTATCGTGATAAAGCTGGTGATTTACACCCCTAATAAGTATGTAGTGTTGATGTCTTTCTGCTCTGGGTTCTGAGCAAAACAAAAAAACAAAAAAATAAAATAAAATAAAATTCCACTCCAGTATGAAGTGATCCATCCAACTGGCCAAATATGTGAGAAACTGTGCTTGATTGGTGAAATATTTCAAGCTTTTGAGTGACAAAACTCCTAAATGCAAACTTTTGAGCCAACCATTTGTTGCAGTTTATGCAGTTCTTTTGCGATATGCTTATTGCACCGGCTGTTATTGTGATGATGATAAATTTCGATAGGTTGTGCAGCCCTAACCCCAACAGAATGATTGAAATGTGAAAAAGACGGATTTAAAATCTGGATTTGTCTCGTTAAAGTCCAGATTCTCCTCTGCTTAAGTCCTGGTTTCTGCTGTTCCTGTCTAAGAATCTCTTGTTGTTGATGATGAACCAACAAATTGTAAAAAAAGCAAAACTAAAAATGAAAGTTTTTTTTTCTTCTTCTGAATTTTCTTTTTTATTTAATTAAAAAAACACCTTAAACTGTTTATTGCTTCTTTATTATCCACCACTGAAGGCGAGGGAACTCTGCCATAAAAGGGAAACAGATGCTAGGCCTTTAATGAATCCCTGTTTTCAAAGTGAGTTTTTGTTCTTTGTATTGTTTTGGATCCTCTCCTCTCCTGCTGTAGTCTCCGTCAGCCTCGCCTCTCCTCTCGTCGTCCGCAGCTTCGCCTCCTCCTGCTGCTGCTGCTGCCTCTGCTGTTGCTTATGGAAGCGCTAGATTAGTCTGCTGCTGGGTTTTAATGGTGCGTGTAATGACAGGGGGCCCCCGCGCCTGGTCTCGCCCATTATGAGACATGTAAATGTGTTGAAGGGCAGCTTTATTTTGATTAAACAGAATGTCTCCGGAAGTGTTTGCGAGCGAGTCAAAATCAAAAAGGTGGGTGGTTCAGCCCGGAGAGGTGAGACATTTACTGCAGGTATGGTGTGGGTGGTGGGTTGTCTCGTGGTCGCAGTGGCCTTTTCATGGTAAGTAGGTGCTTAATGAGCTGATGTATAAGTTTATCGGAGCCTGGTGGTGTAAAATAGACCCTCTGCTGATACATTTACACTTAGACTATGATCTGTGAGCAGTTTCACACTTTTCTTCCAACTTTTCCCAGAACTGTTTTTGGTGGCTTCAACTGGTCTTTTTTTTTTTACTTGAATTTATTTTAGTCTTTAAAGTCATCCACAATTACTTGTAACATTAGACTTTATTTGATGAACATTTAATTTAACTGTGAAATAAAGTCTGTAAAGTACGGTAGGTAGTTTTTATAAATTAAAAAATATATATATTGTCACACGGACGGAGCTATTTTATTGGCACCGCAAAGCATGCCGGGTAAATTAAGATGTAGTCTAGGTCATCTGTGCCAGGCTGCGAGCAAGCTATATCCACCCTGAAAGTTAATCTCGGACAATATTTGACAATCGGCTCTTTTAAATGAAACCAGAGAGCGTTGACAGAGAGGAGAATGTAGAAATGACTCAGCCTGCAACTGAAAATGTGGATGAAAGACAACAGTTTAGCTTGTTAGCTAGCACTGAGCTAATACTTATTTATTTATTTCTTTATTTATTTTATATATATATATATATATATATATATATATATATATATATATATATTATATGATGATGTTGGAATCGTTGACAGGTTTGCAGTCGTGGGCGAGGACGGGGTAGAGGAAGGGACTCATCACACAGCCTTGTGGTACACCGGTGTTTATGGTGATGGTGAATGAGCAGTGGTTATACAGCAGAACATGTTTGGATCGGTTGGTTAGAAAGTCCAGTAACCAGTTGCACATAAGGGGACCGATGCCTCAGTCTGTGAGTTTTGAGATGAGTTTTGAGATGAGTTTTGAGATGAGTTTTGAGATGAGTTTTGAGGGGATGACTGTGTTGACTGCTGAACTGAAGTCTATGAACAGCATCCAGGCAAATATCTATCTATCTATCGCCAAATGTGTTTTGAAAATGACTGCAGCTATTTTATCAATTTAGTGGGTTTTTTTATGAGCTGCTTGATATAATTAAAGACCTTTTGTTGAAGGAATTCAGATCACTTGGCACCTTTCATGCCAGAGTTTTAGACTAAGATCACCTTATACTGAGAAGTGACAGAGTTCTAATTATTCTGGTAAAAACATTAAAATAATAATACATTTGATTTATAGGGCACTTTACATTCAAGAATCCTAAAGTGCTACAAAAAAAATTATCTAACATGACCATAGAAGGTGCAAAACAGGTAGGTTTTTAGTCCTTTGAAAGATTCTGTAGTCTGTGGTTCCCTTATGATCTGGGAGTGAATTCCACAGACTAGGAGCAATAGTGCAGAAGACTCAGACATTAAAACAATGTAACATTACAAATAATGTTACACACTATCTTGTGATACTGCGTGATCTGTTTCCTCTTGGTGTATGTGTTTTTGAATACTACCAAATCAGGTTTTAGCTCAAAATCTGTAAAATCGAGTAATTTGCAGCCATCTTTTTTTTTTTTTTTTTTTTGCATTTTCTAAGCTCGGTTGGCTGCAGTGATGCAATGATTACTTTCTGAAAGCTTCATTAAAATCCTTTAAGTGATGTATGAGATATTTTGGTAAAGGTAGCACGCAGACAGAAGCATAAGCATATTTGCCCTTAGACCTTCAGCGACAGGCAATTAAAAATGCATACAAACACAACTTAGTGGAAGAGCAGTGAAAAACATTTGCATTAAAGACTCTGGTTTAAAAATCAAACAGTAAAGAGCTGTTATATGATGGAACTTAGTTGGTTTAATTGTAAGAATAAGTTTTATATGTGCACATTAGATTTACCTTCCTCCTAATTCTTACTGCAGCATTTCGGATTACCAGTTCATCTTTTTAGACGATAAGTAGGCCAGTCAATTTAAGAAATTTTGCTGGACGATAAATTCTCAGAAATTATTGCAATTAACAATAATCTTGTTTGGAGACTATTTGAAATTAATATAATGATTTCCCCCCATGAAGCGTACTGCGTTATAAAATGTACGTACAGAAAAAGTAGTAATTCACAAATGATCCTTTTGAACGGCTCCTTACAACAAAGGATAGTAGACGAGTTGTGACGTTTGCAGTTTTAATTTTTCTGTTCCTCATATATTCTTAATTTTCTTTCTCTTTAAACACAGAGACAATCGCTCCCGCTTTGCTTTTTTAAGGAAAACAAGCAGAGCGGTGGAGTACAGCAGCTCAAAGGGGAAAAGGAGGAGGGGTTTCTGCTTGACAGAACACGTTTCCGCCCACGAAACTCGTTCAAAATCGAGCGGCTCTATGAAACAAAGGGCTCCTCAAGATCCGAAAACCTTCAAAGAAGCCATTTATTCCATCTCTACTATCCAAGCCGGTGCAATTTGTTTCTCTGGATGAGTCTTCCTCCAGATTCATAAAATAACGGAGGTCACCCTCACGCCTCTTACGAAATTTATGGAAGTTTACAAAATTGACTTAAAATTAGGAACTGACCAGGAGTTGAGTTTGTGAAAACAGCTGCTGAAGCTGTAACATCGCTACCCACCTCCTCCGTCCAAGCTAGCAAAATTTGTTATTCATGTCTTGCTCTGGCTTAATAAAATGATTGCGGTCAATTGTCCTTTGCTTACAAAATTTACGGATGTTTACAAAATTTACGTAGTGTAAAAAACAACAACAACTCTGTGAGCCCAAGGTTCGGCACATTGCTGGACGTCTTGAGGGGTCGCCAGCTGAAAGAAAAACCGATGACGCTCTTCTAGCTAAATGCCAGTTCACGGGTCTCATGCTACAGAGGTTAGAGACCGTGAACCTGGAAAATACCTGACGCCAGAGTTCACTCCTCCCTACACGAAGTAGTACAAAAGAGGGAGATACGAAGACAACAAACGAGCAGGCAAATGAAAATGATCAACCTATTTTTAATTATCATGCATGTAATTGATTTATTGCTTATCACAACAGATCTAACTATAAGTAACAAATGTCCGGACATTTTAAAGTAAAGTATTCCTAGTTTTTAAAACAATGAATTTTTAAAACAATAGCTGCGTTTCTATTGCAAATGTGGGCAAAACTTTGTTGATATTCTGTTAATGTCAAAGAAACACAGTTTTGCAATTGCGGTGTTTCCATTAAGTAAGAAATGCTATTAAAGTCACGCGTGAATATGTTTGTTCTCGCGATAAGTCAT
>JARVGW010000427.1:8696121-8706663 GCA_031762495.1 Anablepsoides rubrolineatus | reverse complement strand
CGACTACTAAATTAGTTGTCGACAATTTTAATAGTCGACATAATCGTGACTAGTCGACTAATCGTGGCAGCCCTAGTGTTCACCTTTCTCATAGTTTTAAAAGTTTTTTTTTTTCCATACAAATCAATGAATTGATAGTCAACAAATCAGTCAATAATGTAGTCATTATTTGTGGTTGGACAGGTTGAAGTAAAATTATTAATAAATCATTTAAATTATATAAATTAATTTGATATAAATGTATGCAGGATAACAGCACACGGGCCAAATATCCAGCAATTACAGTGATTATGTAAATAAACCAAATATCAAAACATCTGTTACCTTTTAAAAAAGTTTATTTTGCTGCATTTAATCATGAATATAACATACTGAACCCTGTGTAATAAAAGTAGTGATAATAAAACAATGTCTTTAACATAAATCTTATTTTGACATCTCTGACTTGCCACATTATTAAACCCATTTTATTTTCACTTTCATAGTTTTCTCTTCAACTGCTTGTAGTTTTAAGTGTCTTGGATGTTTAAAGAAATGGTTTTTACCAGCTTCTAACTAAGATTCTGATGTTTCTGTACATACCACATGTCTATGTCTAACTAAAAGAACTCTAAAGTAGAAAACCAGGGGTTTGGGCTTAAGAGGTGAATGAACAAATTGGCGGGCTGCCAATTGAATAGCTCTGTCTTATGCTAGAAATAGAGCAAAGTTCTTGTTGACTGAATTCTGAGTGTTTGCAACAAAATGATCATCAAGTTCTGTGGCTGAACTTCTCACAGCTGGTTTTAAAAATCTGATTTTGTTTTTGTGTTTACTGCATTGAAGGCCTTGCATGATAATTTGACTTTCCACCTCTGCCTTCACCTTGATGTTGCAATACCCTTTATAACGATAGGCAGATTTGGACCAATATGTAGTATCTGCATGCATCTCATCTGCAAAAGTCTCCCCTTTTCCTTTCACGGGGGCCCATTTTTCTGTCACTTCAACTAATTTGCAGCTCAAAGAGTCACATCAATACTCGGCTGTTAGAGAGACGGCGGTGGCGGGGTCCTTCAGTTGTGCTGTCTTCCATATTGATTCGGCTTTTTTTTCCCTCAACATGCGAGGTTAGTGTTAGCATCAATTACCCTTTGTCTCTCACAAAGACTCAAATCATTTCTCAACGCTCTTCTGGTAGACTTCACATACAAAATGCATTAAATGCAAGTGAATTAACTTTAAAAAAAAGTATGAAAGAATTTTAAAATATGCAATTATTTCTTTTTATATGTTAATTAGTCACAGAGGCTTTAAAGTTGCTTTAGATAACAGAAAATACCACAGTCATGAATACTTATCAAGATAGAAATATGTTGTTTGTGCTTTTAAATTCAGCTTTAATGACTTTATTGTGTTTCTACTCTAGATTTGTACCTAAACATCAGTTGATTCATTTATGATTTAATTACTTCTTTGATATTGAGTAATTATTTATTGTAAGATGGAGAAAAAAAACTGTTTCTGGTTTAAAATCCAATTTGTCATTATGAGTTATATTCGTAAAGTCTTGAAGAGCACTGAAAGTATTTATTGATTTTTTTTTTTTAAATATATGCATGCTTTTTGACTTTGGGATCGAATTAAACCAACTTATGTTATAAAAATAAATATTATTAAACATGCACTCATTTTCAATAAAGTTTTAGATAATGTGATTTGTTGTGTTTTTGAAAAATTATATATTTTTCAAAACCGATTCAAAGTTGTTATAATAAAACTACTTTATTTGAGTTTAGTTTATATAATTCAGTATGGCAGGTAAACTATTTTTGTGCCACATTTGACTCATTTATTGGTTTAATATAAATAAATAAATAAAAAAACTCTTAAAATATTGTTATTCTAAAGGTCTAAAAGAGGAACACTAAATTTATGTTTAGTAGCACAAAATTGGTAGAAAAAAGCTAAACCTATTCTGTTTTTATTCATATAACAGGTGCGTTAAAGGAGTGTTATTGAACCAGTCCTTTGTAGAATAGACATGAAACGGTCTTCATGTTCATGATAATGTTGCTACAGATTGCGCTTTTAATCTTGAGTTTTAAACATTGTTCAAAGAAGAATATGTGCACAAAGACAAAAAACACAATAACAAAAAATGAAACTTTGGCTGTACAGAGGGATTGCATTATATTTGGTTTTCCACCCTCATGTTCCATACTGCAGCGCTCAGCTTAAGACCTTTATAGCTCAGCATATGATTGAACATAATGGCCCATTATTTATTTGCTGGTTGTGAGTGGGCCCCGTGCCAACCTCTTCAGGTTTCCCACCATGCACATATGGTCTCTCACAGATAGCTACGCTGGAACTAAGGACTGTGTCACAGTTGGGAGCTAAAGAAAAAATTGGGGGAGAAGACTTAATGGATGAGACGACGACACATCAGTTATTTTGCCTCACCTTGAAAAAGGTTGTGTTGCGGGGTAAAGAAGAAAAAAAATGCCCCGTCAGGAATTTTAATCACTTCTGGTGTTTGATATTAATGTTGAGCAGTGAAAATGCTAAAAGGCACCTGGAATGTGTGCTTCAGATACATTTTATTTTCATTATCATTTTTTTATATGATTGAAGGCAAAAAAACACAACCTGTTTGTTTTTACCCTATTGGACGATGTGGGTAAAATTTACTGTATATCAGAATATAACTCCTAATTTTGGTCGATACGATATAATTTTGATATCTATGTGAATAATAAAAATATTTACTCAGCCTGAAAACCTGATGTCATTTAAGATATTATTAATTAAAATTATGGTTAGTCAGAACAAAAAAAACCCCGAGATATCTCAAACTTTATTTTTGTTATCTGAAATATATGGGTGTATTCACACCTGTCACATATGGTCCACTTTAAACAGACCAGAGTTAACTGAACCCCCCCCCCCCCCACCACCACCACCACCACCACCACCACCAATCCTTTCTGTCCAATGAGAGCAATGCTTGTCACCCTTGTGATTTTGTTTACAAGTTATAGTTTGTTTGCAAGAAAGCACAATGTGAATGTAAACCACACCAAACAAAAAAATGTAAATAATGTCCACTTTTGGTCCGGACCAAAGAAGCAGAACAAAGGACCTTCCTAGTGTGAATACACCTTATGTTTCAGATAGTCATTTATTGCAGATATCTTGAATTAGAGCCGCATACAACTTCTCCAATCTGAATTCAGACGCTATTATTTCAAAAACATTATTCAGTAACGTACTTTGTCATTTTTTATTCTAGAAATGTGTTCCTCATGCAGATTTCTTCTTCGTAAAAAGACATATAGTTGCTCAGTCGTGTTCTCAATCACGCCAGCCAGTGAAAGTGACAAACCAGAAGAAACCATAACACGTTATAACGAGATGCTTATCTTGATATAACAAGATAGTGTTCTCATTTTTACAAGATAGTTTTTTTTGTTATAACGAGATCCAGTTTAAAAATAGTTTTATGTCATGTGACAGCTTTACGCTTCTGTAAATCAGACATCTCAAACAGGTATTTTACCTAGTCAACGTATAATTAGAGATGTCTTAATTATCTATTTCTATAAACCAATTTCAGATATCTGGAATGTGAATGTGTTGAAGCTGATTTAATGTAACGGTGGAACAGATTCGTTGTGTTCCGACTGCGAGTCAACACCAGACTCTCCCTCACTTTTTACATCAGACTGTTTATCAGACCTTGGATACCTGAACCACCTCCACAGCACTGGATTACAGTAGTCTTTTCTTTAACTATTTTGTCTGCTTTTTTTTCCAACTGTGGACGCTTGTTCAATCACTGCTGTTGAGCTCATTTTGGCGCTATCCTGTGTGTTGTAGGTTGCTTGTTTTTAGCGTATTGTAACTGCTAGCATCTAGCACTGGCTTTAGGCCTGTGATGTACGTCATCACACACTGATACGTTACGTATATCAATCAAATTTCTTTAAAAGTCACCGTTATCTAAGTGTCCAGTACTAGTTTACCCAAACTCCTAACTCTTAACCCTTTGCTTCAGTTTTTCATCTGTTTTTAGTTACTTTCCACAACACTTGTTGGGTTTTAGTGCAATTATCTCCTTCTTTTCCCATTTAGCTCCACCAATATGTTTTAGAACATCCACACAGCATTGCTTTCTTAAAAACAAAATCTGGAAGGAACTCTTTAAATCAAATGTGCCTGATATAAGCTAAAAACAAACAGACTAGTATTACATGTCAACTCATGGCACAATTGACATTTTGTGTGTTTAAATTAGTGCTGGGAATGTTAACGCATTATTATCAGGTTAATGCAGCCGATGTTTATTGGCAACAGTTATTTAACACAGTTTATTTTACATCCGTTACTCACTGGCTACACACAGTCAAACAGGTGTGGGATATTAATTACTTTTATCTCTAAATGGCCAACGTGATATGTCTTAACCAATGATAAGCTTTGATGTTGGGTCGTTATCAGAAAATGAGCCGCAAGAACAGAAACGTGGTGGAAAGCACTGGACCTTTCTGTGAGCATTTTTATTTTAAAACGCTTCCCTACGGCAGGAAAGCTATCTGTAAGCCCTGCAACGCTACACTGTCTCACCAGCGTAGTTTAAGTCTGAAATATCTCTTAACCTTAATCAATATTGATTTCCCACATTTTATCTTTGTGTTTCTGTTTCAGGAGAGAAAGTGGTTGGTTGAGCGGTATATGTTTGATCATGATAGTGATATTAATGCTGCGCAGCCATGAATAACTGAAGTAGAGAGCCATGTCAGCAGTGGTTTTTTTTTACGATATTGAAAAAAAAGTGTTTGTGCGTATATGTATATCAATAATTTGTGTGCTTGTGTAATATCGGTAAATATCGGTTATCGGCCATAACACCAATAATAATATTGAATATCGATATCAGCTGAAATTTTCATGAGTGCATCCCTAATATATTTATATAAAAAAGTCGGTGCCCTTGAATATGATTTAAACATATGTGAGTCATAATTTAATTTTGTGCATAATAATGAAATTAATCACGATTAATGCTCAAAAGATTTCAAGATTAATCGCAATTAAAAAACTTGAATCTATGCCCAGTACTAGTTTAAATAATTGATTTTTGCAACAACTGTTGTGTCAATGTTTTGCTGGGCGTTGGCGTGTGGCAGTGTGGAATATTAAATGATTACTTTTTGTGATGAAGAGTTATGGAGGAATATAGGCCTTTATGTAGGGGTATGGGGTAACCCTAGGAAATGGGATTTAGCCTACGCCTGATCTTTACCAGATAAAAGAAGTTCATCATCAGCTCCATTCTAATATGTTGATCTAAGACAAGTTTTCTGTGTTACATCTGAGTTATCTGCAGTGTCAACATGATGTTTTAACAGTGTTCAAACAACTTGAAGAACACTCTTTCATGGCATTGGAAGCAGTTAATTATGAAGTTATTATATAACTTGAATGCTAAATTAATTGTTTTAGTCACCAAATTTACAGTTAGAGCTTTAAGAAATGTTGTTAATGTTTTATTTTTAAACACCGTATCGTTCCGGTTTTAGCTCGCCACCCGCACAGCCTTTTGTTCAGCTTTCAGGTAAAGCACAGTGGGCTGACCGAGCCTCTGGGTTCTTTTACAGCAGCCTTACACTCGCTCAGTGTCATCGACACTGGCCTTTTACAGCCACGGGCTTCTGTTCTGCTGGCTGCTAAGCTGCTCTGCTGGAGCAGCGAGGCATTCAGGGCCTCTGCAAGACTGACTGCAGGAGAAAAAAAAAGAAAGACCACAGTTCAGGTTTGACATATGTACGTTGTGTGTCGCCATTTGTCTGGCTAAATGTCACACATTTCAGCTGCGTATGTATCATGACCCTACAGATCAGACTTTTTGTGTCTTTACAATCCAGTCCCCATTCTCATTGTAAAGAATTCTATTGTTAAAACATTTTGGCACAATAGATATGTATTAATAAATGATAGCAAATGTCTCGACACGGGCAAGAGGAGGGTAGAGATGGATAAAAATACACACACACACACATATATATATATATATATATATATATATATATATATATATATATATATATAAATAAACATGAAGAGATAAACATTAAGCTCGATGTTTTGCTCATTTCACTTTTATGTATGGACCTAAAAGCCAATAAGTACCAGGTCTCCCATTAGGAGCCACTTTAATTGGCTCTTTCTGTGGCCATTAGAAAGCTTCTTATTAAAGCAGGGTTTGTTTTTTTTTTGTTGTTTATTTTTTTGGACGAGAATTCAAACTCAAAATACACACAGTGCAAAGGAAAGTACATATGTAACACAAAATAGGTCTCTAGCATCTGTGGATTCTGAATATGAATAAAACCAACAATGAAAAATAACATTTTTTATGTTACACGATAACATGATTAAATTCAGGAGCAGGAGTTTCAAACAAGTGGTTAAAATGTGTGTGTTATAAAACTGAAAAGCTTCATCCACCTTTGTTAGCTAATGCAACATGTCTTATCTTTTTTCTCACATGTTTTTTGCAGATTATTAGTGTCAAACAGGGACACATTTTTTAGTTTAACACTGGCAAACTTTAAATCAAACTCAGAATTTAAAAAATGAGTGCGATGAGGATTTGCAAAAGTAGAGCTTTAAAGAGGGGAAGAGGAGACGGTTGCTGTTGTTGCACTAATTCCTCAGGGTTGCTCCAGGAGAAGAAATGGGAACATCTCTGAAACAGACGGTCAAACTGTGTGTGCGTGTGTGTTAATGCATTCAAGCGAAGCAATGCAGTTTACAAGTCACCAGCACTTGACTTCAATGACCCTCACACACACACACACACACACACACACACAGTGACACACACACACAGTGACACACACTTCACGCTCAGACAAACAACATCTTCAAGGCAAGGATGATGAGTGCTGCAACAATCAAAGTGACATGGAGAACTCTCAAGAGTAAAAGCTGGAAAGAGGATGAAATTTTACTTTTTGGGGGGCTGTGTGTGTGTGTGTGTGTGTGTGTGTGTACTTGTTTTGACAAAAGAGTGAGGACCATTTGTGCCATAGTTGCTATCAAAGTGAGGTATTAGACCTCTTCAATGTCCTTACTTTGTTTGCATTTCTGCTGTACTTTACTAGTTAGGTTTAGAGGTATGGTGTGAATTAAGTTTTGGTTCAGGTTAGGGTTAACTATAGACCCGTGATGGTTAGTTTTAGGGAAAATATCTGGGTTAGGCATAAATAGGGGTGCAACAATACATGTTCCCGTATCGAACCATTCAATACAGTGCTTTAGTTTCAATACACACTTGTATCGAACAATACAGAATTTTATTTTATCAACTTATCTTCTTAAGATGCTCTGTGTTGAAGGATCAGTGGATCTGTGTTCAACTGCTCCACCTAGGCTGCATTTTCGAGCACAGATCCACTGAGTAACTTGCTGTTTCAGCAACATTTAATTAAAAAACTGGACTTTTGAGGTTAAACAAATGTTCATAGTTAATTTCAATAAATTACAAGTTAAAAACGGCATTTCTCTTTTTTGTATCGAAAAAATATCAAAGCATGAGACTAAAGTATCGAACTGAATCGTGAATTTTCTGTATCGTTGCACCACTAATAAATGGTTACAAAGATGAATGGAAGTCAATACAAAGTCCTCAGTTTGATGCAAGTACAAGGATGTATGTGTGTGTGTACTTGTTTTTGTTACCTATTTAGGACTTATCAAGACCAGTACTCCTAATGTAGACCAAAGACCGGTCCTAATATGGTGGAACTCCATTTTTAGGTTGGTGGTTTGGTTTAGGACTAAGGTGTTAATTGAGTTTGTTAGTTTTAGGGTCAGGTAGGTACCTGTGAGGTTAGCCTTGGGCTTGCTGGTCAGGGTTAGGCTGTAGAAATGACTGGAAATACTATTAGTGGGTCCGGGGTTTGATTTAGGACTAACGTGTCAGTTGAGTTTACATACATGTCAACCCCTTCGGACACCAGTAATTTATTTCTAACTTATTTCTAGCAGCAGAGCATGTTGGAAGATGGTTATTTGATATTATTTTTTAATGCCCTAAAGGCTCTGACATGTTAAATAGATTAGAAACTTAACAAAAATCTATACATACACCTGTATACATGTGCAAAATGAGGGAAAATCTGCATAAATTATAGACAATCTGTACAACTCATGTATGAGTCTAGGCTAGATTTAGGGTCAGGCATGTACTGTGGTTAGGTTTAGTTTAAGGGGTCAAGGTTAGGCTATAGAAATGACCAGTAAATGAATAGATGTCAATGCAAAGTCCTCATGAGGATAGAAGAACAAATGTGTGCGTGTACTTTTAAAAAATAAATTAAAAAATGGCCTCTCACCACTCATTTAAGTAACAATAGATCTAAAATACTGTAGGGCATGTCCAGGCACTTCAAATGTGAAAAAAAGCCTGAATTCCACTAATGGAAAATGTTCACTATTAAATTTGACTCAACCTGCTCAATTATATTACAAATTTATTTATAAAGTGCGAAGTCGTCACAATGCAGCAGCCTCTTTTACTTGAATTCTCCTGCTGTTGAAGTAGTGCTAAATAATCATTGTTGTTAAGTGTGTAGTTGTAGTGGAACAATGCTAAGGTTGTTTATTCACAATTCTTGTTCCAGACTGAGTTGTACGTGTGCCATAATACCTGGTATTAGCTTAACAAGGATGTTTGTGTAAAACTCAGCAGCGGTGCATGGATGTAGTTAAAGATTTCACTGAATAGCAAGGTAAGGACAAAGTAAAATTGTGGGTTTTAACATGATCTAATGGGCCTTTCACTAACATTCTAAACTAGAAGCACTTGGAGGGCGCAAACCTTCGCCAAGGCCAAGGCCTATCCTGTAATAGTGATTCAAGAATTCCTGCATTCGGATCCTGATCCAGATCATCACCAAAGTTTAATGGTGTGTTTAAATTTACTTAATAAACAGAGTTAAAAAAGAAAAATACCAGACAAAAAATCACTTGGATTTCTGTAAAACACAGATTTGATGTGTGTTTGCATGCAGCTCAGCCTTGTTGAAAATCGATACAGAAATGTTACATGATCTCCCTAAATACGTTTTTAGTTTAGTTTTTATGCAACAAGAATGAGATAAAACAAGTAACGTTTATCAGAAAACATCAGTTTAACAGGTCTTTAAAAGTCAGTTTTTACACATTATGGATTATATTTTCTTATTCTAATTAACCTAACCCTAACCTAACAAAAAAAACTACCTCTGCAAATGTTTATTTTTTTCTATCAGTCAGCAGCTGCTCATCCATCAATTCAAGGTCTGTAGTGAATTCGTTAGCATATGTGGCTCAACACGACAATGCTTCATACTGTGCAAACATGTGCTCTTAACCATTGCACATTCTGCGTTAGCATAAGGACTCTCACTGAGTGAGCGGATGTCTTTCTGTGGAAAAGCTGTCAACAGATTGACCTTCTGATAGATTAAGATTGTCGGGGGAGATTGAGCTTGAGGGCTGGTGGCGTGTGGTCAACTGATAGCTCCTTCTCACTTTGTGCTTTTTGTCTCTAAAGAGGATCAGCGTGTCACCTTTTTTTAATGTTGACACATATAGTACACACTGTGGCTCCCCCCCTTTTTTTAATAGAGTTTTATATTGCTTTAAAGTCTTGACATAAGCCACAAAGGTTTTCCATGTCCCCTCTTACAGACTCCCATGGGTTTCACAAATTATTAGTTTCCATGTCAAAATGTCAGACAAAATAGTAAATGGAAGTATATTTATTTAAGATTGATTTGATGGAAAATGTGGGGGATTAAAGCTTTTTCATGTCAGTGCAGGAAGATTACATGTTGGCGTTTGGAAGCTGTAAAGCTTTAGTTAGGAGTTGGCAGTTCTGCCTTCATTTTTTTTTTCTCATTCATTTTTCATTTCTGATTTGCAGCTTAGAGATCCCCACCCCCACTCAATTGTTCTTTCTTTTATCCTCATGGGGACTTTGCATTGACTTCCATTCATTTACTGGTCATTTCTAAACCTGACACCTTATCCTAAACCTAACTTTACAGGTACCTGACCCTAAATCTAGTCTGAACTAACCACATTAGTCCTAAACCAAACCCCTGACCCACCAATGGTATTTTACCCCAATGGGGACCGGGCTTTTTGTCCCCAAAAGGAACAGTGGGTCCTCACTAGGCTGTGTGTACCAGGAAAATAGTCAAATATTGTCCTCACCAGGTAGCAAAAACATGTACACATCCACACACACAATCACAAATCCTAAAATAAGCTCCATTTTACTGAACAGAAAAATTTTTTTTGTTAATTGTTGTTCATGTCAAAAAATTAGCTTTCAGAGTGTGAACCTAAAGCCTGCACCACTTGACCATAAAACTAACTTAAACTCAATTTACAACATTGCTGTGCTCGGGTCGGAGACACCGCCCTGAGGCGTTTCTAGTACCACCCTGTCGTTTTACTTCTCAGCTTGGGAGTTTAAAAATGCTGCAGGAATACTCAAACATG
>JARVGW010000427.1:8668562-8683927 GCA_031762495.1 Anablepsoides rubrolineatus | reverse complement strand
GCTCTCACTGGAGCGGTTCGCAGCCGAGTGTGAAGCGGCCGGGATGAGGATCAGTGCCTCCAAATCTGAGACCATGGACTTGAGCCGGAAAAGGGTAGAGTACCGCCTCCGGGTTGGGGAGGAGGTCCTGCCCCAAGTGGAGAAGTTTAAGTATCTCGGTGTCTTGTTCACGTTTGAGGAAAGAATGGAGCTGGAGATCGACAGGCGGATTGGAACTGCGTCTGCAGTGATGCGGGCGCTGTACCGGTCTGTTGTGGTGAATACCGGTCGACCTATGTTCCTACCTTCATCTATGGTCACAAGCTTTGGGTAGTGACCAAACAAACAAGATTGCAGATACAAGCAGACAAAATGAACTTCCTCCGCAGGGTGTCTGGGCTCTTCCTTAGAGATAGGGTGAAAACCTCGGTCATCCGGGAGGGACTCAGAGTAGAGCCCCGCTGCTCCTCCACGTCGAGAGCAGCCAGTTGAGGTGGCTCGGGCATCTGGTTAGGATGTCTCCTGGACGCCTCCCTGGTGAGGTGTTCCGGGCACGTCCCACTGGGAGGAGGCCCAGAGGAAGACCCAGGACACGCTGGAGGGACTATGTTTCTCGGCTGGTTTGGAAACACCTTGGGATTCCTGCCGAGGAGCTGACCCGAGTGGCTCGGGAGAGGGAAGTCTGGGTCTCTCTGCTTAGGCTGCTGCCCCCACGACCTGACCCCGGATAAGCTCAAGAAAATGTACATACATATGGACAGACGGACCAGCTGAATGGGACTAGAAAAAATCATGAACTTAACGTCTGCTCCAAACCTTTTACCAGAGGTAAGATGAGTGAAGGTCCCCGTTAGACCAAGATGGTGACACTGAAATTTCTACATGTTGTCCTTGTCCTTTAAAAAGCAGATACAAAATGTGTGCTTGTGTATTTGTTGCAATTTTCTCTTTCAAATTTATTTTGGTTTCTGTTGTTGTTGGTTAAAACATTCTTCTTTCAAGCCTTCTTCTGTAGAAGCTAATTTATTTTAAAGCTTTGAAGACTTTCGGGCATCACAGCAATTCTAAAACATTTGATGTACTATTTCAACTTTTTTTTTTAGTTCTGTTGAAAGAGGTATTGGATACGGTAGTTACAATTAATGGATGACATTTTGCTGCAATGAGAGGTTAGGCAAGATATTTACTTCTAACAGACTAGCTTTGTTATGCAAAGGTCAGAATAAAACCCTGATTAAAAGGATTACCTCTATTTATTGTCTCGTATCATTATTTCTTTTGTACATATTGTATAATCCAGAGGTCTGTCTCATTATTAGATCTTTACATTATCAATGAACAGAACAGAGGGAAATGCATTGCAGAAACTGTGTGACTTTGGCTTTTTATGAATATGAATGGCACACAGCACAAAGCAGCACTAAAGTTGGCAAATGAAAAGACTGTTAATTAAGCTCATACCTGTCCTCTTTTTGAAGCTCATTCTTTTCACCTTTTTCTCCCTGTCCGTCTCTCTTTTTGTGTGACAGAGACAGTGATGGATACGAGGACGGCGACAGCTGAGCTTGGCTGGATATCGTTTCCTGCCAATGGAGTAAGAACAATGTGCAAAAGCTGTTCCGTACGTGTGCGTTTGTCTGTGCTTGTGCAGCCACCCGCGGGGGGAGAAAGTGGTTTGACTACACTTTAGAGTGGTCCATTAACGAGTCAGTCAAAATTTTAATTACAGTGGCAAGGTGACATCAATTAACCACCACTGATGCAGAAAAGAATACATTCCAGAAGATAAGAGCAGAGCGGCGAAAGAGAGGAAAATGGAGCGGAACAGAACCGGTTTTCTCATCGTCTTTCTTCAAATCGGGCTTCTTTAAATTCCAATCTGACAACTAGCCGGTCGCAGTAGTCTGCTGGGTGTTGGGGGGTGAATGGCTTTAATTGTGATGAATGATTGTCCCTGTGCAGCACTAGAGCAAGGTAGAGGAGAGGGGGGAAAAAAAGAAAATGAGGGAGGAAGGATAATGGAGGGAGAAAAATTGTGAAGGAGTGATAGAGAAAGTTTAATTTGTGTCTGGTCTTAGTAAACCCATTTATCATCTTAACGTCTCGTCTTGCCTCTCCCTTCTGCTTCCACCCCTCTGAAACCCCCCCCCCCCCCCGTTACCCCCCCGTCTCTGCTCAGTGGGAGGAGGTGAGCGGTTACGATGAGAACCTTAACACCATCCGGACGTACCAGGTGTGCAACGTGTTCGAGCCGAGCCAGAACAACTGGCTGCTTACCACCTACATTGACCGTCGGGCGGCACAACGCATCTACGTGGAGATCCGCTTCACCGTACGGGATTGTGCTTCCATACCCAGTGTCCTGGGCTCCTGCAAGGAGACGTTTAATCTCTACTACCTAGAAACTGATAGGACTGTGTCAGAGGGCATCAAAGGTGTGGAGTATTGGGCTAATGCCCCCTTTTTAAAGGTAACCTCCCCAGAAACTCAACCTTTTCATGATCAGTGTGTTT
This sequence comes from Anablepsoides rubrolineatus, assembly GCA_031762495.1. NCBI lineage: Eukaryota > Metazoa > Chordata > Actinopteri > Cyprinodontiformes > Rivulidae > Anablepsoides > Anablepsoides rubrolineatus. Next base: position 8,681,435 of record JARVGW010000427.1, on the reverse strand, counting down.
ACACTTTCCACTCATATTCAGCTTCCTGTTTTTTTTTCTTTACTCGTTCCAGGTGGACACCATTGCAGCAGACGAGAGTTTCTCCCAGGTGGATTTTGGGGGTAGACTAATGAAGGTGAACACAGAAGTAAGAAGTTTTGGGCCACTATCCAAAGGCAGAGGGTTCCACTTGGCTTTCCAGGATCTGGGCGCCTGCATGTCCCTTCTGGCTGTTAGAGTATTCTACAAGAAATGTCCCAGCATTGTGCAGAACTTTGCTTTTTTCCCCGAGGTATGGCTCAAAACAGAATAAAACCAAAAACAAACATAAAAAAATGTGCTGCAATAAGGTTATTATTTTTTTAGACACTGACAGGAGCAGAGTCCACCTCCTTGGTTATCGCCAGAGGAAACTGCATCCCAAATGCAGAGGAGGTGGACGTTCCCATAAAGCTCTACTGTAACGGAGATGGAGAGTGGATGGTGCCCATCGGCAGCTGCAGCTGCAAGGCAGGCTACGAACCGGACAACAGCAACGTGTGTCGAGGTTAGTTTTTTAAATTAAGCATGTTGCTCCAAATATGTAAACTGAAAATGCTTCAAGGTGTTTTATTCAAGATCAGTTTGAGTTGTTTCTGAATAGGCTTTTGTTGCAAACTCTTGCTCTGCACATGATTTTTTTTTTCGAGCAAAAATTAATCTAACAGTAAAATCAGTATTGTGTAAACATGTTTCCAATCATCTGCCATAGTAAAGACAGAAATCCACGTTTTTCTAGCAGCAGGGGGTAAAAAAAAATCATGCAAATAGCTGAAATTAACAAAACTACATGGGGACAACCTTTATATCCAATGGATGAGTAGGATTCTTACGGGTTATATACAAAGTGCCTGAGACTCGCATATCCTTCAACTACAGGGTTCTGGTAGATCCTTAAAAAGTCTTAAAAGGCATTGAATTCATCAGTCCAAAAATGAGGCATTTATTAGCCTTAAAATGTTTTAAATGTTAACACATTGTACGTAGGATGATTGTAATTCGTCTCAAATCTTAAAATAATTGGTAGCTTTTATTTATTTTTAAATAATTTGCCTTTCACAGTAAAAAGTTTTTTTTTTTTACCATTGGTGTTTATTGTGAAATTAGTCTTAAATTTTATTTCAAGTGGATTTAAAGAGGTCTTGACAAGTCTTAAATTTAACTTGCCTTAAGCTTTAGGAACCCTGACTATAGAAAGTCAAAGAAAACATCGTTATGTTGAAAAAACCTGGCATAAAACACTTTATTTAATTAATTTTATCTCATAACTTGTGTATTTTCTTCTGAACTTGGCTCGGCCAAAGTGTAACAGTAAGGGACATCAAAGGGGAACTCTTTAAGGAAAAGAACTCTCAGGTCTTTTTTTTTTTATTAAACCTTTATTATTTGAACTCTGGCTCTTTTTCATCTCTCTGTGACTCAAAATAATCTAAAGAAACATCAGATTCTTCTCTACATTTTGTATTAACTGTTATAAGAAAGCTCTGTTCACATTCAGATATTTCCCTTTGTCATCACATTCTGTTACTTCACATATAGATAGCTCAACAACCATTCAACTCAGTGGTGTGACAATTACTTTGCAATATTTTATTAATGTTATCTTTCCAAAAAGGCATTCATATTTATTACACAAACTTGATGTCAGAGGCACTTTAAAGGTTTGACCTGACTTACAAAATAATATAAAACACACTGAATTCTATCAAAAATGCAAACATTTTCTTCAGTTCAGGAGAGAGAGAGTATGGCATTTCCAGCCCTCTTTGTCCAAAAATTCCATGCACGTATAGGGCCAAAACACATCCTAATGTATATCACACTGCGAGGCAGCACACGCTGCTCCATATGTTAATATTTGTCAAAGTACACTCAAATGAATGTGGCACAGAAATAGCTCCTCTTCCCTCAATCTTCAGAATATCTGCACCTCTTTTCCTGCCTTTTATATCTGGCCTCTTTGCCTATTTCCTCTCCAAAAGAGTACCCATCATTTCTTATTCTCCCTGGAGAGTCTCATCTATTTTGTCTGTGCACGTGTGTGTATGTGTGTGTGTGTTTGTGTGATATATGTACATATGGTGAAATGATAAGTGAGACCGCCTCATTCCGTGTTAATTGGTTTAGGGCGCTCTAGCCAGATTAGTCTGAAAGAAGGAAGGCAAGAAAGAGGTGAGGAAATTGAAGGTAGTAGGAAAAGTCAGATAAGGAGTTCAGACTGATGAACAGTGTTCTGTTTCTTGTTAAATACATTACAGAGTCTGGCTCTTGGTGTCAGTTTCTCATGTAATTTGTTTGTGTTTGTGGTGAACCAGCCATGAGTTATGGGATTCATTAAATCTTTACTGTTGAGCTACATTGATATATTCCAAATTATCTTGTATCAACTGTTGGTAAATTAAGGTTGTATTCACACATGATAGTCCAGTAGACTTGGTTCGATTGTGGAACAAAATAGCCAGAATAGTTTTCATTTTCAATTGGTGCAGTTTGCATTTACACTGCATTTTGCCAAATGGACTAAACCCTGTGAACAACCTGTAGGAGGCATCCTAACCAGATGCCTGAGCCACCTCAACTGGCTCCACTTGATGTGTAGGAGCAGCGGCCCTACTCTGAGTCCCTTCTGGAAGATCGAGCTTCTCCTTCAATCTCTAAGGGACAGACACCCTGCGGAGGAAATTCATTTTGGCCGCTTGTATCTGCGATCTCATTCGTTCTGTCACTACCCAAAGGTCGTGATCATAGATGAGAGTAGGAATGTAGATGGACTGGTAAATCGAGAGCTTCACCTTCTGGCTCAGCTCTTGCTTCACCACAAAATTAACACTGACTAGCAATGATACAACTACTACTAATAAAAATATAATATAAAGAATTGTGCAAGAATAAACAAAGATATGTTTAGTTTTAGAGACAGCAGACTATCAGAATCTGACATTAGAAATAAGAAATTGCCTGTTTTCAGTGCAGAACAATCACAACACACTATTAACTGTAAAGTATCACAGTGCAGACGTGAAACACAGATGCACAATTCAGCAGAATTTTTTTTAAAGTTTAAAATGGGTAATAACAGAGCAAACAATTACTCAGATTAGGAATATAAATGAGTAGTCATGCAAATGGTTGTTCAGATGAGTAATGACAATGAATAGCAAGTACAAATGACTGTGCGTTCAGCAGCAGGAGTGTGTAAACACTTATTGTGATTTTTGTAAACACTTATTGGGATTTTTGGATGTGGTGCTGGTTATAGAGTCTGACAGCTGCAGGTAGGAAGGATCTGCGATAACGCTCCTTTGTGCACCTCGGATTGGGCAGTCTGTCGCTGAAGGAGCTTTCAGCCACAGCTTCATACATGGGATGGGAGATGTTGTTCATTAATGATGTTATTTTAGTCAGAGTTCTTCTGTCTTCCACCACCTGCACTGGGTCGAGTGGGCATCCCAGTGGTTCTCCATAATCCCGGAGTACCAGCCCCAGCACTCGCCGAGGGACATGGTTGAACACCTTCTCCAAGTCCACAAAACACATGTAGACTGGTTGGTTGAACTCCCATGCACCCTCCAGGACCCTGCTGAGGGTGTAGAGCTGGTTCCATGACCAGGATGAAAACCACACTGCTCATCCTGAATCCGAGATTCCACTATCCGACGGACCCTCCTCCCCAGGACCCCTGAATAGACCTTATCAGGGAGGCTCAGAAGTGCAATCCCCCTATAGTTGGAACACACTCTGCAGCCCCCCTTTTTAAATAGGGGGGCCACCACGGGATTTAAGAAGCAATGTGTTGCTCTGTTTTCTGCTCTTCCCTCAGCCATGTTCATTCTGGTCCCATTTCAAAAGCTATTTGCCGTGTTTGTATTAAAGTGTCAAAGCAAACCTTATAGTAAAATGCTTTAACTGCTTTTAAGAAAGTAACACACATCAGATATGTTTCTGTTTCGTAGTTTGGAGTAAATAATCAAGACCACTTACGTCTGATTTGCTGCCTGGTTACAGGAGGTTGATAACACAAAACACAAGGGAAGAAAACAAAACCAAAAACACTTTTTTTACATTAAGAAAATATGACATCAATGTTTCTATTTAACCAACACATCTCTACAGCCATGGCTATTTGTCATCTTGGTTTTCTGTATTAATTAACTGCTGTCTACCAAATATAGTCCCAAAGGTAACGCTTTTAGCTCCTGTCCAACTGCCCAATGTTTGATTTCTGAACAAGAACATATGGTGGTTCTAGTCGGTTCCAACAAGCATGCTGTGTCTGCTCATGAAAGTAGGCTGTCCATTTTCCATAATCTTCATCAGGATTTTAAGTTTGGGTTATATTAACAAAAAATTAACAAACTTTTTAACTTAACGCTTGGTATGAATTTCTATTTAAGGGTAATATTACTGTTTAGAATTAAGAAAATACACAAATACTCAGTTGTCTTCCAAAGACCTACTGTATTTTTTTTTTTGTTGAGCCAGTCAACATGTCTTGTTTTCTGCGAGGACACGTCTACGTGCATTTACTAGTTTTATTTTACTCAAAGCTTGTTTCTGAAACAGGGATTTAGTGACTGAACCTTTCCTGTCTGTCTTCTGCGAGCATCTTTTTGGTGCGCTCTCGTTGCCAGTCAGCTGTTAAAAACTTGGCAGGAAGGTTTGGACTCACTATTGTAGCAGATGGTCATCTTTTTGGATTTAGTGTGAAGGTTTTGAGCATGTCAAGGCACAAAGATGGTGTTCATTTTGAACCAGATCAACATATTGTCCAAGCCATACAGCCAAACTGGCATTTGATTAAAGTGCTCTGTGTGTGTGTATCTATAACAAATGTAAGTGCTGCTACTAAAAACCCAGTCCTCTCCTGCTGTTAACCCCAACAATGCTTCCAGATTATTATTATTTGTAAATCTGCAGGCTTTCACCGTACATATTCATGCACTCGTGTAAGTTTTTAATGATTGATTTGTCCCCCCACATGGTCACTGTGGGTCTGCAAAGCTGGCAAAGGTCACAGAGGCAAACAGGGAAATGGCCTTTTTTATTTCTTTTCTTTGACTTTTTCAGTTTTTATTCATATTCATATTTATCAACGTGTACTTCATTGTTTCGTCTAGATATTTTTTTTCTTGCATTATTGCAGAAATCAGTAGATTATCGATCATCATACGTACTTTTTTCTGTCCTGTTAGATAACAAGACTAACTCAGACGGTCTACACACATATCTTTTACATTAGAGGGGGTTTACTGCTTTTGACATCTGTAGGCACACACGCATCGACAGATAACTGTACAGACAGGTATCCACAGATAAATAATAGAGAGATGGAGCAAGACCTGTTGCCATGGTGACACACCCCATGTGTATGTGCGAGGTTGTTGAATAAATGACCTTGACAAGCCAGATGTCTATCTGCCTATTCCGGATAGGACAGACCACATGCACACACTTCTGTGGAAGAGAGAAAGGCAGATGTCTGGGTGTAAAGGCAGTAAATTAGGTTAACTCATATTGCATTTTTTTAATTATTTTAGTCATACTTTGCAAAAATTCTGAAGGATATATTACTCTTATATGTAACTTTTTAGTGAACCACCCTTTCTAAAACAAAAACATTTAATTTCACATAACCTGTACTTTTCTACGGAATAAAAATGCACCAAACCACACCTGTCACCACTTTATCATTATAACTCACTTCAAAGTTACTTATTACCTGTGCAATACCCTGCTACACATCCTGTTCAATATACATCATGTGCAAAACGATAATCATATCTGCACCATTATACTTCACTGTATTGTTTGACATGTTTCTTTTGTACTTTGTAAATAATATATTTTTCTATTTTTTGTTTATTTTTATTGCCTATTAATACTTCTTGTTTTTATGGCGAGTTGAACGGTTCTTGCATTGTTGACTTGTGTTAACTTGTTGTAAACGAATTCAAATAAATCCAGATTTTGATTTAATGTTTATTAATTTATTTATTAATCTATTCACTTATTTAATTCATAAAAACTTCCATAAAAAATGGTAAATCAATTATTGAGTGAAAAGCGTACAGAAAGAAGAAAATATCATATATCTGCCCATTTATTTAAGAATAACTTAAACAACTTTTTTAAAATTTTTTTATTTATTTATGTCATTTAAAAAACAAAGCAAATTCCATATACAATAAAAAAAAAATACAAATGACTAATAAAATGAAATGAAAGGCAGCAGAATAAAAAATCTTACAAGTATCTGCACCTTTTCTCCATCAAATAAATTCACTGTATATCACTATAATCTTCATGTAACAAAACTAAATACAGTAAAAATCAAATCTTTCTTGAATAATTATGGATACACATTTCTTCAACAAACCAAATTGTACCATCCTACAGTTTTGAAATCACTTTCCAGATTGTTCCACAATCTTATTCCCTGTATCAAAGTTCATCTAACTTAAACTTAACTCAACTGAAACCAGAACAGTCCAAAAACAAATTTAAAACAGGAACAAAATAACAAAAGGAACTATATATCTTCACTAAACAATAGCATCGTACTTCCCCAATAAATTTCACTTAATCTTTTTAAACATATATATTTTTAAAACAAGGTTAACACAAGTATTTAACTTTTACTTGTAGCCTTGATGACATCAGAGGTTTGGATCTTGTTTAAACCTAATTTTAAAGTCTAATGTTTAGATGGAGATTTGTTAAAAAAAAACTTTGTCCTTTTACCTTTTTGCGCTTTGTTAAAAGCTTTAATGTTGTCTAGTTTACTTGATTAAGCCAAGTGATAAAAAAAGAATATATATATATATATATATATATAAATAAATAAATATAAAAGAAGATATAAACGCTGGCACCAATATCTGAATTGTTTCATAACGCTATGTAAGGAACACATTGTTTTTTAGAAACCATGTTAGAACTCAGGAAGCAGCAGGAAAAAACAGTTTGGCTTGTCTGAGGAAGCAGCACAATTCTTTATATTACTACTCAGATGGAATAATAAAATTGGTAATCTAATAGTGTTTTTTTCTTGTCAACAGTTTTCTGTTTTCTTCCTGCTTTTGTCCCTTTTCCTGCTTCTTCAGTTAAGATGAGTTTCTGCTTTCTTTCTTTCTTTTTTTTTTTTGCCTTTGTTTTCAGCCATGCCTCTTCAACATCTATAACACTGAGAACCTTTTATCTGTCAGCCACCATTTTGACCTCATTAAAGCTCCTCTTTTTGCCACAATAAAGCAGAGTAATGTTCAAAATTTGATCTTACAACATCTAAATGATTTTGGAGATGAGCATTTATTACAGGGAAGGAAGGAAAATAAATGATTAGGATAGTTCAAAATGAAAAACTCTTCATTATTTGGGAGTTTCTCTTAGCTCTGTTTTTATTCCACACCTTTCTGTGCCCCCTTTGAACTTCTCTTTTTACTTTGCTGCCCATAAAAAAGAAGCGCTTTTGAAATCTTACGTGTGAATTAAAAACAAGCATCTTATTTGATGTAACACCATGCAGCACTGCAGATGTTTGACCCTCTCCTGATGAATATTTCCAGATCAAACCTAATATGTTTTGGGGGCTTCGATCAAATTTACCAGTTTTATTCCAAGTACTGGTTTTTATTAGATGCTTTACACAACTCATTTCAATCTCACTTAGAATTAGGCTCAAACTTACAATGAATTTCTAATTAAAACAGACACTGCAGATTTTCACAGCCCCAATTTTTAACAAGTACAGTAAATATGAGGATTTCAGAGAGCCAGTAAAATGATGGATCATCAAGTTTCACAACATCGTGTTCAGGCAGAGGTTGTAATTAAATATGCAGGCCAAAAATTAAAAATGTAACAGCATGTTTGCCATTCCAGCTGGAAAAAAGTGGGATTCTGCACGCATAATAAGGAGTTTCCCCCCCCCCCCCCTTCTTGTGTTTATAGTAGTTTTGGGCATGGTCGTGAACTTTTTGAACACTTTACTCGAAAGCCATCACTTCATATATTTTTAGATGATTTTTGAAATGTTGGACCTGATCAGAGACTTTATGTTTGAGGCTTGGGATGATAATAAAGCTTAAGTGCAGATCTCACCACGACATGTGCATGTTTTACTATGATTCATTGTAAATAAAGTATGAGTTTGAGGAAAATTCTTTTCTATTTACATTTTACATAATGTCCTAACTTTTCCAGAACTGGGGCTATAAATACAAAAAAAAAAACTTGTCAGGAAGAAATCTGCCTCTAAAAGGGAGTACAGTTCATGTACTGAGGTTAGATATATGAATTAACTAAGATATATAAAAATTACAGGTTGTAGGGAATAGTAGAGGAGATAACTTTTTCTGACCTGCACCCCACCAGTTCTAATATTTATTAACCCTTTTTCTCATATTTACCAAAGTGTGAGATTGTAAAATAAGCAGGGAATTCTTATCTTATGCATAGATGAGATGAGAACCAGCTTTGTCTTTTATGGTTATTCACTACAAAAAAGAAAGAAAGAACAAGAAAGAATTTCACTGAATCCTTAAAATAAAAAACATGAAAAATAAACAATAAGATTTCTTAAACAGTTGAAGATGAAAATTATTGTAGACTTGATGTTATAGGTCTAAGTTGAAACAAGGTCTGTATGTTTAAAATCTTTTTATAGAGTGAAAATATATTTTCCCCCAATAGAAGTATATTTATTTTCTTTTATTCCTTTGTTGACAAGTGACCCAGGTTATTAACTTATACAGTTTTGTCAATTTGGAGAGAATAGTTAGGATTTTGACCAGATTAAATATTAGTAATTTTATTACTGCAGATTAGAAGAGTGTCAAAATAAAGCAGACATTTTCTGCAGAACAAGGACAGATTAAGGAAAGCTAGGACTTTTATATGTCTCTAAGAAAGCTTTTAACCTGTTGTGGTCAAGAGGTCATGTCAGGTCACGGTCCTTCATTCTACAAGATAAAAGGTCTCTTAATGGCGATTTGTAAATATTTTGATGTCGTCATTGATCAAAAGCTCTCCTTCAAATGTTACGTTCACCACATTTTAAAGAAAATTGAAGCTAAAACTACAATTTATTTTTAGAAACGTCGTATGTTTCTCTCTGGTTGCTCGTAAATTTCTTGTGTCTGCAATAGTGTGGGGGCGGGGGGCAATTGCCCAATTACTGATCTTTAAAAAGTTTGACCTGCTGATAAGTTTTGAAATATTTGACGCTGTCAGGTGTTACAGGGTCACATTACACCTTCAATGTATCAATCTTATTTTATTGAAGAACATTGAAAAATACCGTTTGAAACAAAACAACAGTGGTGGGCAGCACTAATCTAATAATTAGTTCCACTAGCTCTAAAACACTAACTCAAATATTTAGGTCCCCTAATTCTAAAGCACTAAAATAACCCAATCAACCCATAGAACATTCTTGGTTTAGGTGGATATTAAGTAGAGCTGACAGCAGAGCAAAATGGTTGCTGATGTTTAGACCTTTGTGGAGGTAGACGTCTATCTTTTCCACCGATTTTATCATCAACCGATCTACCAAAATTAAGGGAATCGATGCCGATAAGTCGAACAGCAGTATTGGTGCCACTCTAGTCTGCAACATTTCTACCATTTCTGGACTATGGTGATGTCATTCACATGAATAACCCGGCCTTTGCTTATCATGGAGCATTGCAGTTCATAACAAAATGTAAACCACTCACACACCACTGTACCCTATATTCTCTGGTAAACTGGCCATCATTATCTACCCACAGACTTCTACATTGTTATACTTTTATTTGCAAATCCATCCTCTGCCTGGTGCCTCCCTATCTACATTTCAAGATGTCATAAAGACAGTACAGCCTACACTCTCAAGATTTTATCTCCTTCAGTGGTTTGCCAGTTTGCTCAGAGCTTTTTTCTATTCTGCTCCATCTTCCTGGAATTCACTGCAGCAAGAATTGAAACTGTCCAGGTTGATCCAACTGGGGCATTTTAACCACATTTTTTAAAGAAAATCATCATTTCAAACCTGCTTTTGCTCTTATTGTTTTTCACTTTTTAAATGTTAACATGATGTTTTACGAGCTTTGTGGAAGTAATGTTGGGTCACACCTCTTTTGTAAATGACATGTCTCAATGAGATTATCTGCCTAAATAATAAAACATATTGTCTCCAGTATAAATGTCCTTACATCAGTTTCTATTGTGCAAAAACAGTGTTTATCATATGTCCTGGAATCGAGACAAACAAGAACAGCGAAACGCGTTATCATTTGTTGCATTTCACTCCTGTTCAGCAGATAAAAATAAATACTGTTGTTGTTTTTTTCTCGTCCCTCACAGCTTGTCCTCAGGGCACCTTTAAGTCGTCCCAAGGGCCAGGATTATGTCAGCAGTGTCCACTCAACAGCCGCTCCACCATCGAGGCCGCCACCCTCTGTGGTTGCCGAAACGGATATTACCGCGGGGACATGGACAAACCGGAGGACATGTGCACAAGTGAGTCAAAGGCACAGAGTTAACGTCTCGGTCACAGACTGAAGCTTCCAATAGGGTGACGTATCACAGCAGATCAGAAGCCGACGCCGCTGACAGTCTAATATTTCATAATTAAATTAAAATCCAACGCCCGCTTTGATTTATCATGCCGCCTCTGAATTTATGCGCCTCATTCCGGGTGCTACAACACTCTCATTTATGTTAGGGGATTTTGGGAGCAGTAAGTAATTTTGCTGCCATATTTCTCAGGCTTTCTTGTTCAGGTGAACGTGTGTTTAGCTTGTGGAGGAGACTACAGCGTATTGCACCATGAAGTTAGGAGAAACGCAGGCTCTCAGTTCCTTTGAGAGATGGTAAAAGTAGGTTAAAACATGAATCATTTTGGACTCAAACTATGAAACACTGTGTGTACACTATGTGTGTCTGTGTGCAGAGTATGTAATCAGTCATGTGTGTCTGCACACATCCCAGTGACCTGAATACAACTTTGTGTGTTAGAAGGCTTAGAATAGCTCTGATTCAGTTGTATTCTAGTCTTTATTTTCCTGTTTTGCTTTAACAAATTCATTTAGGACATTCTTCCTCAAAAATATAAAACAGAAAATGTTATAGAAAAAAATGACCCAATTTTAAAATATGGGGTGGTGGGGGGGGGTGTATTATTTATTTTCCAGGCACATAGTTGAATTTGATGCAACAGTCAAGTAACTATTACCTTCAGTTGTTATGAAAAAACTGTATATATCAAAAATATGTGACTTTGCATCATCTATAGCTACATCTACATCATCTATACATCTTTGCATATACGGTATACACAGTGTCTCAGTTGGTAGAGCTGATGCCTCTCAGCAAGAAGGTTGTCGGTTCAAATCCCGGCCCGGGGAACTTTCTGGGTGGAGTTTGCATGTTCTCTCCATGCATGCGTGGGTTCTCTCCGGGTACTCCGGCTTCCTCATACAGACCAAAAACATGACTGTTAGGTTAATTGATAACTCTAAATTGTCCCTAGGTGTGAGTGAGAGAGTGAATGGTTGTTTGTCTCGTTTTTCCTGTGATGGTCTTGTGACCTGTCCAGGGTGTACCCCGTCCCTCGCACTGAGACTGTTGGATATGGGCACCAGTGAAACCCGTGACCCTGAAAGGAAGAAGCGTGTACAGATAATGGATGGATGGATATACTCCTTAAAATTGTCCCCTGTCTCTTAAACCTCCCGCTGTTTTTGTGGGGTCCATATGACCCCACTCTTGTTTGGTGTGGCGTGGGGTCCTCCTGACCCCCACCTGATTAAGCGGTGGTTGGAGGAGCAAAGGGGGGTTGGGTCGTTAGCTTGTGTTTGAGGCAGCCATGACTTTTACTTGCTGGATTTGTTAAGGCCCCAGCATGTTCGCTCGGCAGCTGACCAGTCGACGCCCCGTCACGTGGTTGTTCGGCGTTCGTTTTCGCACATACTTTTCATAGCTCCTGAGACACCCATTGCCGAACTCCTGGGGTAACCCCTCCCGCTGCAGCGTTCGTCACTGCATGGGATTTCTTCCTGGAGGTCCAATGCAGAAAAAAGAAAAGAAAAAAAAAGTCAGAGAGTCACAACGTTTTTTATCCACAAACTGGTCCCAGATTAATAAGCTCCAAAGTTTTTATCAGTCAGATTCCACTGTGAAAACAGTCTGTTTTATCCTCTTTTGTGAGTTTCTGGCCGTTTGACTCTCTTTATAAATCTCGGCTGCTTCCTGGTACAACAGTCTGCTCCGGGAGCGACTTTTTTTTCTTTTCTTTTTTTTTTTTTTTTTTTAAGGGAGCATTGAAGCAAAACGCAGCGCCTGAGCGCTTTCAGCCCAAACACTCCCACAAACTTCTGACCAATCACACAATATAGTTCGTATGTGTTCTTATGTGAAGGAGGGTGAAAAGTTCGACCCGCGGGTTGTGACAAGAAGTGCCGAAATTTTGGCAATGTGAACAGGATGACGTAATTTTTGTCATGAAACTGCGACAGTTCGGCACGATTTCTGCAGTTCGGCTGCAGCATGCTGAACCCTTTAGAGTGCCGCAAAGAACCTTCCTACCATTTCTGACACTCCCACTTCAGCATGTCTTCATAACAGCACTTCATGCCATTTACAACCTTTTATAGGAGAAAAGGCTGCGTACTTGTGACGAACAGTCTCATCTTTAGGAACTGTAGAAATAGGGTTGTTTCCTTGGCATCCAAAAATACATTTCCTGAACGAAAGTATATTATTTATTCCAAAAAGGACTGGACTAAAACGTAGTTAGCAGGGCTCTAGAGTGCGACCAATTTGGTCGCAAATGCGACCTGATTTCCTAATAGTGCGACTAAAAAAAATGTCCGG
>JARVGW010000427.1:8634095-8659782 GCA_031762495.1 Anablepsoides rubrolineatus | reverse complement strand
GTGGGGGGTGGGGGGTGGGGGGGGGGCTACAGAGATGGAGAGCTCCTCTTTTATCAACAGAAATAAGCAAACACTCATAAACAACTGTGTCATATTAGCAACTGTAAGACTGAGTCACTTAAAGAGGATTTAAGTGATGCTGATTTTGTTTTTTATTAACTGTAATGATATGGTTTGAGATGCTTTGCAGAAATATTAAGTGCTAAAAGCAATAAAAATCAAAAATTGATCAACTTGCGATCTCAAAAACAGTCTAATTGGTTGAAACTAAAACTGACTCTGAAAAAGCCATAAAGACTGAAGAAACCGACAGTTTGTTTTATGTCATGTTTTATGTTTTATTTGAGGGTTTATTTAAAGTCTAGTTTTGTGACGCTGCTGACTGCAGCTCACCATATTGGCCTCTTTTTATTTGCTGAGAGAGATTGTCTCTGAGATTTATCTCCTCGGCTCGCCGTGCTGATGTGGGCTTCGTGTCTCTCTGTGGACCCCCGCTACGTGCCAGAAGTCAGCGCCGACCACCGCTATTACACAGATTCCTTTTATCCATGAAAGACTCAGGGTTCCTCTCAGAGAGACTCCGGCACAGAAAATGAAACTTTTCAGGAGAACAAACATTTGATGCCCAGGATTTTTCTCTGTTGGTCTTTAAAACTATGATTTTAGTAGGTGTGTTAGTCGTAGAAAAAACTACTCACTAAAGTGTCCATATGTGCTTAAATCAACTATTTGGAATTTTGATCCCTTTTTGCAATAGCTGCATCCATACTGTTCCTTGCCCGAGGCTAGGTCAAGCTAGTCCAGCTGTCGCTCTCCCTATCGCTGTCTGCCAGCTCCTCCCGGGGAATCCGGAGGTGTTTGTAAGCCACATTAGACATGTAATTCCTCCAGCATGCTCTGAGTCTACCCCACGGTTTTCTAGCTGGTGAGCATTTGCAGGCGATTCCCAAAGAGAGACACCCAGAAGGAATTCTTATCTACCGTCCCTTTAGACGTCTGCGCTGTGGTGTTGTTTGTTGTTGTCACCTGATTGTATTTATCATCTAAATTGTGTTATACTCAGGCGGGAATTTAGAATGTAGACTCACTGTCCAGGAATTTCCCATTTCCATTTTCAACTATGTTTGTGCAAATTTGTGAAGCGAAAATCATAGAGCACATGTCTAACTCGAGGCCCGTGGGCCAAATGTGGCCCATGGGTGACTCCCGTCTGGCCCACAAAGGAAGGTACCCCCCCTCTTATAATATGAAAATTGTTTTTATATCAATGGTAAACGTTAAACTTCTGATTAAATGTATCAAAATGAATGCATTTGAAAGGTGAAAGATACTTGTCCTGCCCCTGAGCTGTTGGCTTTAAGTAACTGAGCATATTTAGTTGGATAGCAGAGTTATAATGTCTCAAAATAAGCTCCTTTAAAGCCAGCATTGATCATTAACTACATCTCCCATAATGCTTGTTGATTATTCATGGGAATTCCCTGTAGAAAAGTGGGCAAATTCAGAATTTAGGACAACAGCTCACAACAACTCATCAGTTAGGAAAAATCTTACTTTTATTTTTAATAGTATTTCTGTTTTATTTATTTCACATTTAGTCAGTCATACACAAAGTACCTTTCAGTGTTTATAAGGGGACGTGTTAAAATGCTGTTTCTATGCAGGAAATACCAGGTAGAGCTCAGTTCTTCAGTTAGCGGTGCTCAGTCATAGCAATGGGATGAGGAACATTATGTTGTGTTTTATGTTCTACATGAAACGTCAAAGTTAATTACAACAACCATAACTTAAACTAAAATTTGGCTGCTATCGGCGATACTGATCCGATACTGATACTTTGTGATAACACACATAATGTGTCTGGTAAATCTATCGTTTTTCAAATAACCGCTTTATAAATAACACACGACAGAGTAATTTATTTAATTTAAAAGTCTTTCTAACACTAACTCTACATTTGTTTAGCACAATTTAAAATTCTTATTCTAAAGAAATATACTAATGTTTTGAATAGGGAATAAAAGGGAGAAAAAATATTATAAAAATGGTTAGATTGCATATTTTGTAGCATTGTTTGTGGGTTTGCAAGAAGCTCCTTGGCCAGAGCTAATGCTGTTTGGGGGGCCATGGCGTGAAAAGGTTTGGGAACCCCTCATCTAGAATTTAATTACAGTCAGACTAAGTATATTTTATGTTAAAATTACCTGCCATACTCTACAGACTGAGTGACTGACTGAGCACAGGCCACTGTGCTTATGCATTATTCAAACGGAAGAAAAAGTAGTTCCCTCCAACCACATATGATTAAGACAAGATTGGAATAGTTAAGTTGTTAGTTAGTTTAGTTTTCCACTATTTTCCTGTTAATTATTATGTGAAATAACTAAAGTATCAAAGTATCGATACTTTGATTTTAGTATTGATTCTAGAACATAAAGTTCTGATATCGGTAGTGTCGATATTTCAGTATCGATCTGCACACCACTAAGTTTTGCTTTATTTTCATTCTTTAAAGCCACTCCTGCTTTCTGTGTGCAAAACTTAAAGAAATGTTTACACCTTGAGATGAATCACCTAAAAGAGTAGCAAGGCATTCATTTATAGCTACTTTACAAAGCTGCGATCACTTCCCTCCTCAGCTGCCCCGTAATGGATAATCTGTTTCAACTGGAACGCAGTGAAACAAAAGACTCTGTGGCATTCAACACAGTTACATAAACGCTAAAAGTCAGACCTGAAGCGCAGCTGAGAGCGTCTAATTCAATGATAAAACGTGTGGGACCGGGTTTTCTCTTCCATTAAAGGCCGACGGTGCTGTACTGCAGGAGAGAAAATTGTTAAAAGAAAGAAAATGTGATTGCACGCTAAGTCTTTGTAATTTAGTCCATTTGAAGCAATGTGTTTTCCAGCGTGAACGTGAAATTACGCTCATATCCATCACCCAAAGGTAAGACCGTCCTCATATTTTTTTCTTTCCTTTTTTTTTTTTGAAATGGAGCCAACAGCTGCAACACACTTCACTGCAGATAGATGAAAAAACAAAGACCGAGGCACCTTCAAGGGATTGTGTAAGATGCACCAAAAAGAGCTCAAGCCTCCTCACAGCCCACTCTTCATCCTTCGTCATCCTCCTGGCATTTTTTATTTTTTTCTTTAGTTCCAGTTGCTGCACCCGTTTTATTTTTCTAAAACATACCATCATTTACTGTTGGCTAATGAAACTCTCGGCTACAAACAGAAGAACAAACTTTAAATAACCACGACTCTCGTGAGCTTTTTTTTTGAATAATTCTCTTTGATGGAACTAATCTGGCACAGTCTCTGAGACTCCAGATGCCATCTTTTTTTTTTATTACAATGAAACAGTGATTGTGTCGGAGGAAGAAAGCGTGCCTCTGTGAAGTTAACTGAAACTTTTGGTGTTCTAATATTAATTTAGTATATTTTATTTTGCTGCATAAGCATTACACTAACAGAACCATTTGTCTTCACATAATTAGTTAAGGGAATTATTTCAATAATACGTATTTGTCACCCAATATTTTGTTTAATGTTCTTTTATAAACTGCATTTAAATTATATAGGAATTAGGTAGTGATTTATGTATGCTGTTAAATAAATGTTCAAATGCATAGTTTTAATTAGATGACGTATTCTGGGGAGACATACACCTTTTATTTAATGCTAAAGCAAAGTATGCACTTAGAAGAAAATACTAAATTGTGCTGCTTTGAGTACTACTGCCCTACTTGTTTGCAAGATTTCCATCCATCCATCCATTTTCTTGCACTTATCCGGGGTCGTGTCGCGGGGGCAGCAGACTAAGCAGAGAGACCCAGACTTCCCTGTCCCCAGCCACTTGGGCCAGCTCATCTTTGGGAATCCCAAGGCGTTCCTAGGCCAGCTGAGAAACATAGTCCCTCCAGCGTGTCCTGGTTCTTTCTCTGGGTCTCCTCCCAGTGGGACGTGCCCGTAACACCTCACCAGGGTGGCTCAGGCATCCTTACCAGATGAACCACCTCAACTGGCGCCTCTCGACCTGGAGGAGCAGAGGCTCTACTCTCCCGGATGTCCGAGCTTCTCACCCTATCTCTAAGGGAGACCTCAGACACCCCGTGGAGAAAACTCATTAATCTTATTCTCTCAGTCACTATCCAAAGCTCGTGACAATAGATGAGGGTAGGAACGTAAACCAACCAGTAAAGCGAGAGCTAAACAAAATAAGGCTCAGCTCTCGCTTCACCATGACAGATCGTTACAGCGCCCGCATCACTGCAGACGCAGCGCCAATCCGCCTGTCGATCTCCCGCTCCATTCTTTCCTCATTCGTGAACAAGACCCCAAGATACTTAAACTCCTCCACTTGGGGAAGGACCTCCTCCCCGACCTGGAGGAAGCCCCCTATCCTTTTCCGGCTCAAGACCATGGTCTTGAATTTGAAGGCACTGATCCTCATCCCGGACACTTTACACTTGCAAATTTAAATTTTTTATATCTTGAAAAGCATAGTTCTGATTCCTTTTACCAGAAAATCTTCATTGGGCTCAATAAGAAAAGATTAATATGACTTGTTTTACAACCTATAAAGCTTTTAACGTGATTTAGAAAGAAAAATAAAATCTTCAAACTACCAGATCATATTACAACACACAAATTTGTGTCCAAGTTTTAGGCTCTTCAGACATTTAGATCCACAAAATAATCACAAAAAACCCACCATTCCTTATTTTATTGTAGAGAATCTGCAGCATCTGTAGCTCCATGTGGAAAAAGGTTGTGTTTTTACCATCTTAAAAGGTACCAGGATGATTCTAGAAGAGAGTGAAATGTTGTGCTCTCACTAAAATAAAAACAGTCTGACAGTCGCAGATAAACTCTTAGCGAGTCCAAACCATGGCGTTAACTCAACCCAAAGTCTACCTTTTTTTGGCTTTTATTTCTTGCTTTGATAAAGTCTCATGCAAAAGTCAATTAAGATTTTGCGCTTCACACCGTAAAGCAGTCATCCACGTAAAGACTAATTTTAGCTCATAGCTTTAAGTGAAGATGCGCTGTGGGAGCAATTTGATAAGCCTGCTGAGAGAGAACAGCACATTCCTTCCCGACAGCTGTACTGCACCTCATTTTTTTTGGCAGTTTTGTCACCCCCCCCCCCCCATCTTTCTCCCCTTCATCAGTTCCTCAATCCCTCCTTCACCCCCTTCCTCCCTCATTCCCTCTCTATAGATAATGAGTTTTAATGTAGGAAATTTGATATGGCAGAAAGAAGTCAGAATTTTCCCCAGTACTTATCTCTTTCTACCAGGCCTTCCCAGATGGGTTGGCCCCTAACCTTTTTTACGCTAGCAAGCATACAGCCAATCTCCCCTCCCACACACACACACACGCACACACACCTCTAAAATCCTAACACCATCAATGACACAATAAAATTTCTTCTGTCCACTTCCAAATATTATTTGCGGTTCCTCCGGATTTCAAAACTAAAGACTTCCAGAAGTCATTTCTTAACTTTAGAAATGAAGTTTTCTGCTAAACTGCAGTGGGAATGTTGCTGCTGAATGGCGATTAAAATAAGCAAAAGTAATGAGCATAACAGAGGCTAAAATTAGCTAAACAAAATAGTATAATTAGCAAAACAGTAGGCAAACAGACGCTAGAGCTAAAACAACCAAAATAAAGTCTAAAATTAATAAACTTGTAACCAATGACTAAAAAGCGAAACTGTAGCTAAAAGTAACATAAAATAAATTAGAAGAATGGTAGCCAAGACATAAAAGTGAGAAAAGCTAAAAGTCGTATTTGAAGACACAATATAGAAAATATGCTGAAGCAGATTTTAAAAAGAACACTGTTTTTGAAGAAACCAGAATGATCTCAGTGTATTTCTTTGGAGAATTTAATTTTGAAATAAAATTAAATATTGTAGAAATTATAAAAGTTAATAACACACTATGACAAAAGTCAAAACACACTTTTCCAGATATCACAAATACACTTATTGCAAAGTATACAGAAGTAGTTTGATTGAAAACTATAAATAGGAAAGGACGTAATTATGAAGAGAATGCTGATACAACTTTTTCACTTTCGATATGATGCCGATATTGTAGTCTTGGGTCTTGACCATTAGCTGTATCGACCCTATATCAATGAGAACAAATCCTACAGACCTTTTATTACCTATTTCATAGTGCAGAACCTTAAAAACTCTTGATCAGGTAAAACGGTAAACAATAGTCAACAACAGTATGAGACTGGTCCCTTTTATTATATTCGAATGGGTTCCATATTTTTCTAACATAAATGTAAGAATATTGTACAATTAAGTACAAAACATAAATAATAAAATAGAAGATCTTGAAACAGTACCTCAATAAACCCAATAAAAACAAAATAAACTTTTAAAATGTAAAATAACTAGTCAAGGTCACTTTATTTATGCTGGATGTATGAGCTGCTGGATAGAAATCTGGAGCGGCCCGCTGGGATGGACTGCTTGTATTGGAGCGCTGATATCAGAGATTTTAGATGCATTTTTTGGCTAATATCGATGCGATATCCGATATTGATATCTGGTCAGAACACCCCTAATTAGCAGTGTCATATTAACACTGCTTTATTACACTATTAAGGAGATGAAAACTATAAATATTCTCATGCAAGAAAAGGGGTTAATGACTGACACCAGGAAAATGGGGTTTTGGTTATGAATATTTATACATAAATATATATATATATATATATATAAAACCCTCATTCATCTTTAACCCCATGTCTTTTTCTGATAACCTTCCCTCTTTTTCTCAATCTACCGGCAATTTCCTCCCACTCCTCCAATTCCTGAGCTGTTTTCCTCGTCACCACCATCATCTCTTTTGCTCTCCACTTTGCTTTGCCGTCGACCTCCCCACCCTTCCAGCCCTCATCCTCATGTCATGATTTCCTACCTCTCCTTTCATGCCATCGCCGCATAGCATATTTTTGTTCTGTCTCCTTCTTTTAAATTCAGCTTCGGTAAAGCCTTGTTATCTGAGGGAAAATGACAGAAAATAGGAAGCCTAAAATGAGTGGAATGGGGGCACAGATGGAGGTAAAAGGTGGTAGCCTTGGATTTACAGGATGGAAATGATAACAAGAAGAAAGATGGAAGAAGAAAGTCTGCATCCGCACCTTTCTATCTGTAATAGCTAATTAATTGCATTATGGCTGCATTGTATTTGCATAGGAGGAAGAAATGAATGGGTCAAAGTGGGAGAAAAGTGATGAACAGGAATAGGATTTGATGTAGATGACAGATAAATGAGGTAATTATGAATTATAAGTACAAAAAAAATAAACAGATAATAGAAACTTGATCTTTCTAGATGCAATCATTTCTGTATATTTCAGCAGCATAATATGTGGATGTTGATAATACTTGGAAGGTTATAGGAAAAAAACAAGCAGTTAAGTAACAAAAAAGTGAAAGCATGACTGATGTTAATAAGATCCAGACAAACGCGAAGAAATTGCTATTCAAGCAAAAGTAATCAAATGAGGATGATTGGACACGGACATGAGACAGAAGGTGAGACAGGACTATAAACTGTATGAACTAAGCAAGATGTAGTAGATGACTGCAGGTCTGATGAAATAAAGAAACAAAAATAAAACAGTTGATAACTTTTTATGGACAGACTTTCTCAGTGCAGCGAGGGAGGAGGAGGAAATCCGGTTTGGTGGCCTCAATATACCATCTCTGCTATTTGCAGATGACGTGGTCCTGTTGGCATCATTGTGCCGGGATTTGGATTGGTTCACAGCAGAGTATGAAGCAGCTGGGATGAGGATCGTTACCTCCAAATCTGACTCAGTCTAAAATATGTGGATTGCTCTCAATGGGTTGGGGGTGAGGTTCTCCTTCAAGTGGAGAATTTAAAGGATCTTGGGGTCTTGTTCACGAGTGAGGGAAAAATGGATTGTGAGATTGATAGACGGATCGATGCGGCTTCCACATTATTGGTCTGTTGTGGTGAAGATGGAGCTGAGCTGTTAGGCAAAGTGCTCTGTTTACTGGTCTGTCTACATTCCTACCCTGATCTATGAACTTTGGGTAGTGACCGAAAGAACAAGATCACGGATACAAGCGGTCGAAAGATAGGTTGAGAGGTTCAGTTATCCAGGAGAGACTCAGAGTAGAGTTGCTGCTCCTCCACGTTGAGAGGAGCCAGTTGAGGTGGTCCTGGATGCCTCCCTAGGGAGGTGCTTCAGGTGTGTCCGACTGGGAGGAGACCTTGAGGAAGACCCAGAACACACTAGAGAGACTATACCTGCGTTTCCATTGCAAATGTGTGCAAAACTTTGTCGATGTTCTGTTAATGTAAAAAAACACAGTTTCGCAATTGCGGTGTTTCCATTAAGTAAGAAATGCTATTAAAGTCACGCGTGAAAACATTTGTTTTTGCGATAAGTCATTACAAACATGGCAGCAATGGATGTAAACACTTGCATATTGCTACCATGGCACTAGCGCTCATCATCAACCATCAGAGAAGACGTGATTTTACTACTACTTTTACTTCCTGTTGTCTTCTTCTTCTTTGTCGTATTTTTGCCAGTAGATACAGCCGGTTCTGATCACGTGACTCCCGTGATGCGAAAAAAAGTGTTTCCATTGTAGTTTTGCGAAACACACCAATATTGATACCTCCTCCTGGCGCAAAAACATTTTGTCGAAAAAAAGATGTTTTTTTTCAAAATTGACATGTTTCCATTGAGCAAATTTATTTTCAAAATTCTAATTTGCGCATTTTCATGGTCAATGGAAACGCAGCTTATGTCTCTTGTCTGACCTGGGAGTGTTTTGGAGTCCTCCCAGAAGAGCTGGAAGAGGTGTCTTGGGAAAGAGAGATCTGGACCTCCATGCTCAAGCTGCTGCACCCACAACCTGACTCAGAATAAGCGGAAGATAATTGGATAGATGGATGTAAAATAAAATGCGTAACCATTTGTTTGTAATACCAACTTGCAGCAATTCATGCTTTTCACAATGTCTTTTACTCATGCAAAACCCATTGATTTAGTACAACAACAAAATGTCTAACTCTCCTGCTGCTCTGGGGTCAAAATGACTCATGAGGTCTCATGGGTCATTTTGACCCAAAGACAACAAGAGGGTCACAAACAGAAAAAGCTCATGGACTGGAAACAACTTGGCATGGTGCTTTTTTTTTCAATATGTTGAATAACATCATTCATATTGGACACTGACTGAATCAGTACTCAGACATTCAGTCTTTTGTGAAATCTATCTTTTTGTTCCTTCTCTGCAGTTCCAGTCATCAGTGCTGAACAGTTCTGTGGTCCAGAGCGATATACCTAATGTGGTCCTTGAAGGTCTCAGGCCTGGAACTGGCTATGTGGTCCAGGTGAGGGCCCGAACTGTGGCTGGCTATGGATCGTACAGCAAGGAGATGCTCTTCCAAACTCTCACTGACGGTAAGAGATTGAGTGGTTGGCTGAAGTGTGCGGAGGCGTGAGTGGAGTTTTTCTAGTGGAACGAAAAAAAGGTGCAAAATGAGGAATGCATAAAGTGCAAATCTGGATGTAAAGTATTTAGACTATACCCTGTGCTGTGTGCACTCATGTAAAATGAGTGTTTCAAAATGTAGTTTATGAGTTACAGATCTCTTTCATTGTATTATTTGTAGTTTCTTTTATATAAGCACATACCATACTTAAAATAAGAAAAATATGATGTTCAAAATGATTTTTCCTTCTTTGTTTGCTGAATCGAGTGTGCATTTGTGTGCCTTTGCAGATGAGTATAAATCAGAGCTTGGACAACAGCTCTCCTTGATTGCTGGTTCTTTAGTAGGCGGAGTGTGCATCGTCTCATTGGTAGCTATTGCCATCATCTGTACCAGGTAATGCACAGCAGACACCTACCCACACACACACGCACATACATACATAATGTCATTACTTATAAAACATGCAAGCTTGTGTTTGTCAGCGAAATCTCTGAAAAGGCAAGGTTGGTTGACACTTGTCCAAACACCTTCAACACAATCAATTATTCAATGGAAGTTTATGCAGTATAAAACTTAGAACATGGTAATATAATCTTAAAACAATCTATATTAAAATACAGGTGCTGTTTTTGACAAGTTACATTTACTGCTTTGGCAAACGTTTTCAACTACGCATGACGGTATTTACCATCAGGTGGCTTTTACTTTCATAATTACTGTTTATACTGTAACATGAGGGTTGTTGGTTGAGGACCCAAGAGTGTTGGCAGCAGGTGACAAGCAGGCAGGTAGAATCCAAAAGGCATATATTAAATAAAATCAAGACCATGAGCTACAGGTGACAAAACTCAGAACTGACAAGGAGTGTTATGTAAGAAGATCTGACAGAGGATGAATGCAAATGTGGAGATTTTATTTACAGGGAGGCATGATTTGCAGTGGGAGGAGGTGGATAGAGATTTTCTCCTTTTTTATAGCAGATATTTCTCTTGCATCGTGTGCAGTTAATTGCCAGGGGAAAAATGTAACTGATTAATATTTGCCACTTGGTGATTAATATGTTTAGTGATTTATACAGGTCATTGCAGAGGATTGCTAACGCTTTTTTTTCACTTCAGTAGAAAAAAGAACTTAAAATTAGTTTCTTAATTTCTTCATCATAAGTGGATTTATTTTTGTAGAAAAGAAAAAGAAAAAAAGAGGAAAAATATATTAAATATACAAGAAAACACAAGACCACACACCCGACATCGTCAACGCTAATGCAGAACTAATTCTAAAATGTAGCTAATGTTAACATGGTGCTAACACGAAGCTAATGCTAATGTGTAGCTAACTCTAATGCCGAGCTAATGCTGAAAAAAGCTAAAACCATTGTGGAGATAAAACTAACACTGAGCTAATGCTGACACAGAGATAACACTAATGCTAAAATGGAGGTTGCACAAATTCAGAGCTAACATGGAGCTAATGCATAGTTAACATTAATGTTCAGCTAACATTAAAGGGCTCGACACACGAGGAGTGACAAATGACAGCAATTAATAGCTCTAATTTGATTGGTTCTTCTACTGCTTCTTGTAAAGTTTATTGGTGGTTCGCAAAAAAACTAATGGTGAGCATTACTTCTAAACTAACAAATCTTGTGATGCTAATGATAATGAAAAACAAACGCACACTAAGACACGATTTTATGGGGAAAACTTACCGGACAACTTTACCCTGGTGCCAACAAAGTCCCATACACCTACCTTTTTTAAGTAATCAATTCGTGAAGTGTCATTAAATTAGAAAGGTTGACAGAGCTAAAATAATGTTGAAAGTGGTAGCTAACTGCAGTGTGTAGCATACTCTCCGCTCATTGGTCAGTCAATAAAACCCTCGCTAATTGGTTGTAGCGCCATGTGACAGCGACAAAAGTTGAACTTTTTTCAACTTTCATATATCCCGTCGCAACCTCGTGTGTGCACGTGCATGAAATTTCACATGCACAAGTTTCACTGGTTGCTTGGCTGGAGGAGGGCGAGCGATTGTCTCCTCATCGCACAAGTTACATAGAAAATGAATGGAGAGAGAGCAACATAAATTCCTGTGTGTTGAGCCCATAATGCTACAATGGAGCCAACACTAACATAAAGCTAACGCTAACATAGAGCTAACGCTAACAATTCAAACTGGTTTAATCACCTGAAACATCGCCTTAAAATGGAGTACGAGAAGAGCCAGAAAATGTGGACCAAGGCGACATTAAATTCTCCACCAGTGAATGATGGAAACAAATCTACTGAGCCGAGAGTTCACGATGCTCTCAGTCAGTCTGTCAATTACGAGCAGCAAAGTAAGAGCTGGAAGGCGATAACGCAGGGTGGGCAGTGGCTATTAAAATGAAGACGCTGGTTTGATTGATGGTTTGTAATTTTAGAACACAGGATAACTCAAAAATGTGTCTTCTATTAATCGTCGTAATGATCCTCATCGGCTAAATACCACAAATATTGTGACTAATTTTTGTGCTGATGTTATTATCTAGTCCTGATCAGGTCATTGAGGTCTGAGTTTTCTCTCTTGTCCAGTAGCAGGTGTTTCTCAGCTCTTTTTATTTTTATTTTTTATTTTTTTATTATTAACCTTTTTATTATTAACCTTTATTTAACCAGGAAAGTCCCATTGAGATTAAAAACCTCTTAAAGTCTCCCACGAGAGATCCCCTTCTGGGTGCCTTTCTTTCTTTCTTTCCTTTTTTCCTTTTTTTTGGTTGGTATTATTTTCTCTTACCTTCAGGGTTCTGTGTCAAAGTGTGTCTGGTTGTGTTTAATAATGGCTTCCATTTGCTCAGTCCATATCCATCTTCTTCTAATTCATTCTTTCCCCGGTACTCACTGAGTCCTTGTCCATTGATTATAATTGCTGATTGTTTCTGGCCCGTATGCATTTAACGTCTGTCTTCTGTAGATGTTGTTGAAGGTTTGCACTGATTAAGATCATCAGCCTTGTTTGGCAGTCGGTGCCCTAAAGCAAAATCAATTTTACATTGGAGCTTAAGATTTCTGTTTATGTCCATTTCTGTGCTTACTGCTTTGTCAGAAATAATCATTTATATAAATTCTCTTTTTTTTTAAAGCTCCATGTTTTCCATAAAATCCTCATGAATTACGATAGTTTTTTTTTTCATTGTTTCATTTAGGGAACTTGCGCCTCTGGTGAGGATCCAGTGACATGTTAGGATCTTAGAGTCCACTGCTGCTCAGATAAAAACCAGAAACAAAAGCAGTAAAAAAATTCCCATAATCCTAACTAAACTCTGACAGATTTTTTTCTTCTAGCATTTCTTGAAAGCGAGGCAAACTTACACTTTGACTCAGCATGGGAGAAAATTACCAATTTGCATTTTACTCCTGCAACATTTAGAACTATTGTGTAAAATTTATGTCTTTATGCCACTTGTGTCCCAAAAGCTTCGTGTCTTTCTTTTTTTTTTTGTAGAAGGAGGCAACTGAAGGAGAGTGTGTTTGGGGACAAGTTGCAGCAGTACAACACAGGAGGAGGTACAGACGCACTTTTTATAGCATAATTATTCCTGCTAACTGCTGCTATTCTTATACAAGTGTTTATTTTTATCTTTCACCACAGAAGTAACTCTGAGGCCAGACATGTTCAGTGGAACCACCCCCACAGTGACCTTTCCCACCCTGTCTGAGGGCCGGAGTTCACCTGGGGTCAAGATCTATATTGACCCTTTCACCTACGAAGACCCTAACGAGGCAGTCCGGGAGTTTGCCAAAGAAATTGACCCCTCTTGTGTTAAAATAGAGGAAGTTATCGGATCAGGTAGATATTTTACTTATGGGTTGGTTACTTTTTTCTCTCATAAATCATCTAAAAAAAAAAGTCAAATTAAAATCTAAAATGATTTTAATGTTTTAAGTCATATATAAAGAACTTTATTTGAAGATTAAAGAGAAAACTTTACTTTAATTTATCTATTTAAATTCTGTATCATGTTGAATAAGCACAGCCTTAAAAAAACCATTAAATAAAGTTAACTTTGGTTAATTTTAGGAGATCAATACTGTTTTGAACCAGCTGCACTCGAGTACAAATTAGTCAGCTTTTTTTGAACTGTGCCACACTTCTGTGTCAATAGGAAAGATCTGGAAACACTCGACACCAATTTATATTTTTGCTTTTTTATTATTATTTTTTGGGGCCTTTGAAGTCAGCATGTTTTATTCATGCCGAAAACTTTCACATGAATGAATTAAAACTGTCTTCTTGAATTCTGCTTTGCTATCAGCACTCTCAGTGTAAAAACTGCAGTGTGGAAATGGAGAAAGTTGTGGAGCAGAGATCACTGGTAGTTTACCTTTTCCCCAAATTCTGCTCTCTGTCATGCTAAAGCACTGTTTCCTTATTAACTTTTCTGTAAAATACAAAGAAAAAGACATTCAGCCGATATTGATATCCAATATTAATATCACTGTTATGGCTGATAAGCGATATTTACAATAATACACAAATACACCAATTATTTACATATATATTTATATACGCACAAACACATTTGTCTATTTTGATACCAAAAAAATGACCAGATCTCTTACATGACTCTCTACTTGAGTTATTCCTGGCAGCGTCACTATCACTATCATGATGAAACAGATATCACTCGACCAACCATCTCCCCTCCCAATACAGAAACAAACAGATAAAAAGTGGGAAATCAAACTCTGACATTAATATTGACCCAGTTTTACTGATCGGACCGATACCGATATGCTAAAAAATGACCCAAAATCGGCCAATACTGATGTTAATGCCAATATATACCATGCGTCCCTAATGGAAGATTAGTATTTTTAAGCACTATTAATAAAGTTATATTAAATGAACTAAAGTTTAGATCGGGCCTAAAAATTCGACCCAAGACCAAAGAAATTGAATTGTGTCCGAGCCTGATCCAACCTGACTAATTAACTTGAATTAGTAGCCCGAGCCCAAAGTAAACCACGTGTGTTTTAATGCGATCCCTTTTTTTTTTTTTTTTAGCTTAAAAAGCATAAAAAATCCAATCCTCTTTTATAATATCTCTAATTTTATACAGACTTCAGCATTTGCAGCCCTTGCGGGGACACTCACCTGTGTCTGATCCGGTTGTTATATTAGCAAGATGGGGCAGCTTCGAAGTGCTGCTCGCCAACATGCACCTGACATCTACGTCTTCTTTCCATCTCCACCCTGGTGTTAAACAAAAATAGAGTTTTTCCTCCTCTGACTGCAGTTTATTTAAAAAAATAACACCTACACAATTTTTCAGTTATAGGCCTATACAATAAAATAGTTCAATTTATTGTGGTAGATTTATTTTGGGATTAAGCGTTTAGTGATTTCATTTTTACACCACCATTTGAGTTTTTTAAGCAAATCGGATAGTAGAGGAGCAGGGTGCAGCCATGTGTGCATTAGTTGTGAGCTGCTCTTAACTTATGCACCTTACTTACTTTCTTTTCTCAACAGGTTAAGTAGATTAACACAACTTTAAATCGGCCATTCTTGTTTATTTTTTTCTCTGCTGTATGTATTGTAGGCTTATTAAAAGCCCGGACCCGCCCATCAAGCATGTAATTTTGTCTTGGCCCAATAATCTAAACTCTAATATAAACCTATACTGCTACAGTATTATACCCGTGATCTACAATCACTTTCAGATACTCTCAGCTATATTTCACAAGATAATATTTGTCTTTTAGCTCCGCTCATATCAGATTGGGAAAAGTGTTTGTTTTAGATGGTATACCACTGATAACTCATAACTTATTTAACACAGAACCACCGTTAATCAAACCCAAATAGCCACGGAGCCCTGAGTGTTAAAGGTCAGGAACCTGATCCAGACCCTCATCACTGCAAGTATGTGCTTTGGGCTTTGGTCTGTTGAGCCACTTTGAGGGGCTTTCGGTAATCCCTCTATTTGGCTTTTTTTTTTCACCTCAGCCAGAGGTGATGGAAGAGGGATGAAAATGTCAGGCAGGGAGGGGACAATACGAGCCCGGGTGATATGAGTTGTGGCCGAACTTTGAGCCTTTCGTGAGCTGCTGTTCTGAGTGAAATGAGGATTGTGTCTTTAGCTGTTTTTCTGTTGTTGTTGTTTTTTTCTTTCGATCCTTCCTCCCTGTGATTTAGACCCTCCAGAGTTTTAGTTTGTTTGCGCATAAAGATATTCTAAACAAAGGAGCATGCAGGGGAAGAGCACAACAACAGATTGAGGAGCGAAGATAAAAGAAAGCAAAAGAACCCCAAGGAGATAATAAAAATAGTCCACCTTACTCCCTTATTCCCTCCCTCTGAGATAACACCCTCAATTTTCCTCTTTTCCTATTACCATCACTCACGCTGTAAGAAATATCCTTCATAAAAGCACTATTTTTGACTGAAGATGAGTCTTGAAACATTACTTTTTATTACAGGTAATGGCACGACACCTTATCAGACAGTCTTTTACTAACAGTATATTTAGATACAGACTTTATACAACATCCAGTCTCAGGCGTCTCCCATTCTCCCTCCTATTTTCTTTTTTTTTTTTTTTCCCCTTCCATCCGTCTGTGCCTGTTCTAGTTTACAGCACTGACACGAGATAGTTTTTAATGAGCAATGATATGTGGAGCAGAGATCACTGTGAGACTGAACGGCACTGCCTGTCATCTAATTCCCAGCTCTCATCCATTATTCACAAATCTCTGGAACGGGGACTTTTATTTTGAAGTGATTTTCAATTTTCACGTCCTCCATCAGCGTATCGCTGCATTTATTTTGACAAAAGATGTCTGTCTTGACAGGAAGGAAATCTCTGTAAACTGACGGAGATAAAGACGTTTGTATGTTGGCTTGTGTTGGTTAGCTGTGGTGGCCATGTTGAATTGAAATGACCCCATAAGTTAATCCCGTTTAGATGTAAACTTAATGATTACTTTATTAAAAAACAAATTGAAATTACTGATTAATACCTCTCCGCAGCATTTTAATCAGTCGCCTGCAATGTTCTGTATGTAATGGAACATGCTCTAAACTAGTTTAAATATTATTTAGATTCTTCCATGTTTCAACTGGTAACATTTCCTCTCATTTTGTAAAACTCACTTGTGGCGTTCCTCAAGGCTCCTTTCTTGGCCCACTACTTTTTTCTATTTACATGTTACCTCTTGGTCAAGTTATTCAAAAATATAATATTGCTTTTCACTTCTATGCAGATGATACTCAAATTTATTTATCCATTGATCCATCTGATCTGTCTGCTGTAAACATACTAGGTTCATGTCTAACTGATATTAAGCTCTGGATGTCCGATAACTTTTTATTGTTAAACAATAACAAAACAGAGGTGTTGGGATTTGGTCCCAAGGCTCATAGAGACCTTATAATTTGAGTTCTTAACTCTTCAGGTTTACATTGTGCCCACGAGGCTAGGAACCTTGGGGTGGTTTTAGATTCGCATCTGCACTTTGCATAATATTTTAATAAGAGAGAAACTTGGTTGACTTTAATTATTGGCAAAATGTTAAACAGAAGCTCTTGGGCAACCTAAATGTTTGTTAAATTGACAACCTAATAGTCATATACATGTATTTTTTTATGTCAATGGCAGCCTTTTTGTTTTAGGTTAACACCAAAAGTTATTCAAATGTTTGTAGATGTACATCCAGTGATTACTTTCTGGTAAATATATCCAATGGTAAATTATATACTTTGGTAAACAAAAAAGATTAAGAAAAAAAAACAAACATATAAGTTTTATTTCTTTATTATATATATATTTTTATAACTTACACTTCAATATTGATTGTTTTTTAAATCAACAAATTCAAATAATTTCCAGTTATGTCTCGGGTCATGGGTAAAAGCATCACAATCTGAAATGTTTTATTGACTAAGGAGTAAATATTTTAAGTAATCAGTTTCAGTGATACACATGCAGGTTTGCTTCATAATTTAGACATTTATTTCTATCAAAAAAACAAGATCATATTTCAGATTCCATCCTATGCAAACTTACCTTTTAACATTTTTTATTTCTTTGTTGACTTTACCATTAGTGTACGGTTAGAACAGACATTATTATAATCTAATTTATTACACTTTTTCTGGTCTTCATCCTTCTTTTTTTTTATACACATCCATCCTTCACAAAAAAAAAATAAAAATCCTGAAGGTTATTGTGTCTACTATTAGAAGCTTGCACAGAGTATGAAAAATACATTTAAACATCCTCCCTAACTGAGAAGGTTTTATAGCTTTAA
Organism: Anablepsoides rubrolineatus; assembly: GCA_031762495.1. NCBI lineage: Eukaryota > Metazoa > Chordata > Actinopteri > Cyprinodontiformes > Rivulidae > Anablepsoides > Anablepsoides rubrolineatus. Next base: position 8,641,973 of record JARVGW010000427.1, on the reverse strand, counting down.
TGGCTTTGTTGTTGGTCTCCTGTGATGATTTCGTTTTTCTCTTGTGTTTGTTGTAATTTATTGCTTCTGGAGCTGCTGTCTTTCTTGACGAGGGCACTCTTGTAAAGGAGATTTTTATCCTCAAGAGGGTTCCTTTCCTGGTGACAGAAAGGTCTAAATACACAAATACAAATTAAGCTTCTTTTATTTAAGCGAGAGATTATTTTTGAGATGTGCGAAAACAATATTTCTAAGTAATCATAATGGCACTATCCCTTTTTATCTTGTTTTCCATCTCGACTGCACCCCTCTCCTCACCCCTGAGAGCAGTTATTGAAGGGATTTACTTTTTTGTTGTTCTTTTGGTGGGGGAAAAAAAACAAGGAAGAAAAAAAAAAAAAGTGCCCTTGAGCAAAGCCTGCGACCTCAATCTGCTGTGGTGGACCTGCTCAGAGGCCATCACCGGGTTGAGAGTGTGCAGCTTTCCAACATGAAGTTTTTTTTTTCTGTGTTTAACACAAACACCACTCGCACCACTTCACCATTCTGCTTCTGTACAGACCTTCATGTTTGATAATAAACTACAAAGCCACATGAAATTTGATATATAATCATATATTAAATAAAGTGTGTTGTTAGCTGTTCAGAAGATTGACCTGATTTTGCCTGTTTTTCCAGGCGAGTTTGGGGAGGTGTACAAAGGTCGCCTGAAACCCATTGGGAAGAAGGAAATTCCTGTGGCCATCAAGACCCTAAAAGTGGGCTACGCTGAGAGGCAGAGGAGAGATTTTCTGGCCGAGGCTTCGATCATGGGCCAGTTTGACCAACCCAACATTATCAGACTGGAGGGCGTGGTCACCAAGAGTAGGCCTACGATGATCATCACAGAGTTTATGGAGAACGGAGCGCTCGACTCATTTCTCAGGGTAAGGAATCTATAAAATATATAAGAAACATGCAGTTCTCCATCCATATATTCATTTTCTGCACCTGCTTCAGTTTCTTTTCAGTTTATAGTAAATAAGTACATTTACTTTGTTACAATAAGGATTTGTAAATTTACTTTAATTTAAGTATTTTTAAAAAAATCGTTACTTTTACTTTTATTTTGTTATATTTAAGGCCTTAAACTTATACTTTTACTTCTTTACTATGTATATGTAAAAAAAAGTGAAGGTATAAACAGATATGCTTCTACCTACATTTTTTTCAATTTATACATTGTGTTTTTGACATTGACAGGAATTCAAAGATTCTGTATTTATTTCCTGCATTATTTCTGTTTTAATTGTTCAGTGTTTTTTGTGTTGTTTTGTAAACGGAAAGGTTAGAAATGACCAAAACAAATAAATGTATGTTTGTTGTTACTTCAAAAATTAACACCTAGTTACTCGTTACAAAATAAAATTTTTAATATTTATGTTTTTTATTTTTGCCCCTATGCAACCGATATCTGACTTTTTCATAACAGCCTGAACGTGACAAATCCAATTTTCATAAGTCTTCAGCTGCACAAAAGAAGTTGTGTTGCTTTGTCCTTTTTCTTTTCTTTTTTTTTTCCATGTCCTGGATGACTGAGAATCCACAGAAATATATGATGGTAATTTCGGTTCTGGATCGTATCGATACTAAAGTGACTGGATTGATATTTTAGCACATCGGTCTTGTTCCATAAATACATGCTGCACTGGAGCAGCCGGCCAGAGGCAGGTTCACATGTATAAACAAACTAAACAAGCACGTCAGATCATTTTGTAATCGTCTCTGTAAGTAATTGTCTTAGTAATCTACTTCTGTAAACAGCAAGCTGAATGTGAGTATTTATGCCAAAAAAATCACATTTTATCAAAAGAATCATGTTTTTTCAAATAATCGTATTTTTGCAAAAAAAAAATTAAATTTGACAAAAATACATTTTTTTGCAAAAAAGAATCTTATTTTTGAAAAAAAAAACTGAATTGAGCATTACGACTTGCAGTGTAAATATAGACATACAGACAAACGATCAGTATAGAGTTACAAATTAACCTTACATGTATGGTTTTTAGTCTGTGAGAGGAAACTTCTGTACCTTGGGAAAAATCCCATGCACAGGGAAGAACATGCAAACTCCACCCAGAGACACCCCAGGCAGGGATGCGATCCTGCTTCTTTTAGCTCTGCTACAGCTTCTTCTTCAGCAGAGAAACTGCGATATCTCTAGTTCACCTTATCTTCAGTATGACACGTTATTGAAGTACACAAACACCCAAACAAGGCACCATTTGAAAGACAGTATTGGGAGTGTGAAGAAAGTCAGAAACAACCTTCTGTTTCTGTCTTTTCGCTCTTTGCCTTCCTGTGCCGTTTCCTCCTCATCCTGCCAGCCCCTCTGCCAGCCTGTCCGTCTCTTTGATCCTGGCCTCCTTTCGAGGCGCCTCTAAAAACAGAGAGGGGAAAAACTCTTTGATGGCTGGTTCTCACACTGTGACCCCATTTGACTCAGAAATCATCGGATGACTCACACGCACACATCCACAGCGATCGATCTCGGCGGTGTTGCTGTCCCGGCGTGACCATCTCGCGGGCGCGGGACCAGCAGGATCAATGCTCCGCGCGCGTGCGTGCACCTAAGAAAATGTTTTTTTCTCCCGCAGAGGGTTAGGCTAGAGGAGCATCAAAGGCACAGTTTGATGCGTGAAGTGAATTAAAAGGCGCACACCTTCGACTGCGACCGTGTCTGTGGGGGGATTTTCAGCGAGGGTTGTAAGAAACAGAAACAGTCTGGCACAAAGGTGCAAGGTAAAGATAGCAAAATGGCGAATAAATTGAGGTTTATTCAAAACGTCTCATGAAATCAAAGTTGAATTTTATTCTATATTGTATAGGGATATTACAGATATGGAATGTTAGTCATATTAGGCTGGGTGAAGCTGTATCTGTAGAAAAATAGACTTGAATGTGAATATTTGTCAAGACTTTAAGGTGTCCTGTGTGCTGTCTTTAATTCTATCTAAAGGTAAAAGCCACTGCGGTGATCTTAAATATCCAAATTTAAGGGGTGCAGTCATTTTTATTTTCATATACAGTATGTTCACACAGAATAAAAGTACCAAATTTATGCAAGAATAATACAAAAAATTAAACCAATAAAATCCTCCGCAGAGTTGGAGGTTAGTGCTACAAGCCATTTTTTTGCTCATGTATTTTAGCCTCAGTCATAAAATGCCTGAGTCCAGAAATGAGACCGAGTCGGAAAAAGGGGTTGAAACGAGCCTCCTCCGGGCCTCCGAACGAGGTAGTAACAGATCCAGAAAAAAATAAATGTTGTACTGCTGCTTAGTAATGATAACAAACTAATGACATTGTTGTGCGACCAGGTCGCTCCTGGAACATCAACAAACACACGTTCGTATGTAACGGCTGCCGTTTACTGGTGTTGTGCAAAAGTAGGCTTCCCCCAAAAATGTTTCCCCACTAGAGGGGGTGCTCACGAGTAGTACGGTAATCTGTTTGCAAACCAGAAGATGGTACAAATCTCGTGTTAAGTTGCATGAGTTTTGTGTTGACGCCCTCTGGTGGACTGTGTGTAAAGCTGTCTGATGGACACTAGCATTCATATGACGCTGCTGCAAAGCTCAAAATCATATATGTGTTGTCAAAATACCTTTTTAGTACATATATTGTTAAAATAAAAATTATAACACAACTAGTCAAATGATCATTTTACTGACATGTATAAAGACTGCAAAGGCTGAAAAATCCCAAGTAGGGGTCTCTGCAGAACATGTTGTCCTGTGGGCGGAGACGGCCCAAATTGTGATTGGTGGAGGTCTTAATGTGGGCGGAGACGGCCCAAGAGACGTGATTGGTCGGATTGACGGTGGGGTTTGAAGAAGCTGGAGGCAGTGGGGAGTAGCTTGGTCGAGTCAGGCAGAAAGTGCCATGTTTTTTTTTAAGATCAAATTTAGTCATAACTCGAGAAAGTAAAGTCCTAGCTGCACGAAATTTGAACGCCATACATGTGAAGGGATGTGTAACAATATAGCTTGGTTAAAACATCCCTAACCAGCCTGTAAAAAAATATAGATTTTTAGCGATCTTTTTACAGGTAGCTGAGCCGAGAAACTTGGGGGGCGTATTATACATAAACCAATACGTATGTTTATATTTGTGTATGAATCTACTTTTAGATGAATCAGCTATTTATATATTGCATGTTTGAAGTATGTTTTGTACAGTAATAGGCCAGTTTCACTGAGTTGCATTTACTCCTTAAACTTGGTGTTCTTTTGCATTCGTCATTCTAATCACCCAACAAACTGACATGTGTTCAACTGCAAGGCTGCCTCCAAATGGATGATAAATAACCTGATAAGTATAATAATAAAGAAAACGAGAATAATCCTTTCATGCTTCGCTGTGTTCCAGCAAAATGACGGGCAGTTCCCAGTAATCCAGCTGGTCGGGATGCTGAGGGGCATCGCATCTGGAATGAGGTACTGACACACAAACACACACTTATTCTGCAGAAAATCCTTTTTTGGGGGGGAAAGAAGCACTTTTTCTGATCCTTCAGTAAATCTGAAGCGAGGTAAAGTTTTGTCTGTATCAGTTCTTTCCTGCTGAGATTTCATTTGTTGATATTTCATATTGTGTGATCGTGGGCATCAGCAGCTGGAGATCCTCTTCCCCATACTCTTTTCTGCCCACGCACACACACACACACACACACACACACACACACACACACACACACACACACACAAACCTAGCTCTTCTGCTTTTTGTACAGTAAGCAAATATTTGTATTTAAAGCAGCACAACTTGTTGGTTTTTGCAGTCTGAAATCGTACGCATACACAAACACTCTCACAAACAAGATCCTATCTGTGTTTTACTGCGGGGTGTGTGATAACACACAAGCATGTACATACAGAGGAATATTAAATCCCAGTCCTGTTTTATTGAAGGTAGCTGCCAGTGATAACTCACACATAAACAGAGACACACACACACGCACTCTAAATTCCATTATAGTGCCCGACCGATAACGCACACCCACGCAGTAAATCCTGTTGATGTTCCAGGTACCTGGCGGAGATGAGTTATGTTCACCGGGACCTGGCAGCGAGAAACATTTTGGTTAACAGCAATCTGGTGTGCAAAGTGTCCGACTTCGGCTTGTCGCGTTATCTGGAGGAGGATACCTCTGATCCCACCTACACCAGCTCACTGGTAAGGAAACACAAATCTAGCCTCTCACTTACACTGAAGCCTTAAACTTTAAAACAGGCTGCAAGTTCATATCAACAAAAGTCTGGCCTGGCCAAATAAACAGAACCCTGATCTCCAATGAAAATAATAAAACCCAATCTGTCGGGAAGAATTGTGCTATTAAGGGGGCTCCAGTTTTTATATTCCTGCAAATAGATTGCATTTGGTCTGAGCCTAGACATTCGACGGGAACCTGGAAGTTGAAGCCAGATTTGTGGAGCTAAATTGGGGTCATAAGTTTTGTTCAAAATAAAAATAATTGAAACTGAAAAATAACTTTGAAACTGAAAAACTATTTTGAAACTGAAAAAATAACGTTGAAACTGAAAAATATATATATATTTGAAACAGAAAAACTATTTTGAAACTGAAAAACCATGTATTAGAATCTGGAAAAAGTTCTTGTCTTTTCAGATTCAACTATTTTTATTCAGTTTCAAATTGTTTTTTTTTTCTTTTAAAATTATTTTTTCCGTTTCAAACTTTTTATTTTCAGTTTCAGACTTATGACCCCGATTTAGCGTGGGGGGCGGGGCCTCAGATGACAGGCGGTGCGGAATCATGATTGACAGCTCAACATGATATGAGCTGGACAAGGTGTTGCGTTCAGCGAACCACCAGCTATGAGTGGAATGTTGTCAGTCCAATAAAATAAAAATGATTAGTTATCAGTTCCAAACTGTCTGCAGACTGTCCTACATTTACCTGAAAAGTTCAGGAAATGTTCAATACACCACAGAGAACAGCAGATTAAAGTTAAAGCCATATAGGCGGGCACAACTTCAGAGCAGCCGCTTGGAGCTCTCCAGCGGTTCTTGGATCAGATAGGAGCGGTGCACGCATTCTGAAATGGTTTAAAAGTTAAAACATTTAATTACTAATAATTGAATCAAGAATTAAAAATAATTTAAAAAATATAAAGATGTTTTCTTTTTCTTTTTGTATTTGAAGGATATGCACACTTTAAGTGGCAATTCCTTCTTACCTAAAAGTGTGTAGAAGTAGGCGGGGCTTAAATACACCACATCTCTACCACACAAACTGGTTACAAACACAACCTGGCAGCTTTTATAAACCAGATCCTGCTGATTTTAACCTTTAAGAACAAAGGGAGGCAGAGACATTGTGTCAATGGTAGCAGTAAAAAGCATGATCGAAACACTTAATTACATTGTTAGGTTATTTTAGTGTTTAGCTTGCAAGGTTATTTATTGTGGTTTCTTTGTTATTTCTTACATGTTTGCATTGCAATACATCTGCTTGTCTTCTCTGGGCAATCATATAATCATAAAAGTCACATTAAAATTGATTTTCACCTTAATTTAGATAGAAATGCTCAAAGAGCACTGAAAGAGAGAAATAAAGCAGGGGCACCAGTTTTCTAAGTAGAGCTGCTAGGTCTAAAAAATTCTTCCTGTAAGATTTCATTTCTCTTTTTTTCATTCTTTATCAGTTCACTTCGTGTCCTACTTTTTTCTTCCCCTCAGGGAGGTAAAATCCCGGTGCGGTGGACGGCTCCGGAGGCGATCGCCTACAGGAAATTCACTTCGGCTTCAGATGTCTGGAGTTACGGGATCGTCACCTGGGAGGTGATGTCTTACGGAGAGAGACCTTACTGGGACATGAGCAACCAAGATGTAAGCCGGCGCCGAGTTCTCGTCTGTCTCTCGTTGTGTGTTCTCGTCTGATGCCGGTGACTGGAAGAGATTGTGGCTGTCTTCCTGGTGTCTGGGGGGAGGGGGGTTGTGCTTGTTTGTTTTCTTTGCCGTCTCTCACCGCGGGGAGTCGGCACGTCTAAGAAAACACGCGGAAAATGAGGACATCAGTTTGAGTGTCACATGTGTGTTTGTTCCCAGAACATTAGTTCAAAAGGTATCAAGATTGTGCTTTCAAACTGATGTTTACTGCAGGCAATGTTTTCTTGTGTTGACTGCTGAATTCCAATTACCTTCAAAGTATGATCAGTTCATGCTACACTTCTATATCTTATTTTAATACCTCCAACATATTGTTGCTATTAAGGGCTTTGAAAGTACATTTATCCTGCTGTGTGTTAAGGTAGGAAAGAAAAATCACTAGTTTTATAGAACAAGACATGTTCAATTCTCTGCTGTTTTAATGTCAACAAGGATTTAAAAGACGGAATCATCCTTACTTTTACAGAGTTTTACTGCTGAAACCTGAAGGAGGTGAGGCACAGAACATGAAAAAGGAGGTTCCATGGGATTGGATTCTTGACAGTTTTGTATTTAGGGTTTAATTCAGAGAAAAATAACTTTAGACTAGGCTACAGTGAGTTTTGACACTAAAACCTACTTTAAACAGCTCTAAATCCAGCTTCCTGCTTTCTGAATGTAATAATATGTGAACAGATACTGTATATAAAAAAAGAAGTGTAACAAACCTTTAAAGTTATCTTCATCAACTGGCAGTCCGTGGGCCAGATGTGGTCCAGAAACTCATTCTATTTGGCCTGCCAAGTATTAAAATATTCATACATCCAACACAATCTAACTGTTATCAGTTCACAGTGTACCCATTAACCCAAGTAGGGAGCTCTGCAGTACACATACATGTCAACTTTTACGGATTGGCCGTAATTTATAAGGATTTTACGTCATTTTGCAGGTATACGGACGTATA
>JARVGW010000427.1:8618073-8629336 GCA_031762495.1 Anablepsoides rubrolineatus | reverse complement strand
GAATAAGGTTACAGAAGAAGAGGTGGGATAATATAAATATACTTCTGCCCACTCTTTTGAGCATATGAAAACTGTATGTTTGTAATGTTTCTGTTAGCTTCTGTTCAATAAAACTTATTAGAAAGAAAGCAAGAAAGAAAGCAGTAAAAATTTATCGGTTTTATTGGCTGAAATGAGAATAAAACAGGCTGTGTCTCAATAGACCATTTGGTAGTTAAAAATGCGCATAGCCAAAACCTAGCTATTCTGGGTCACAGGTCAGCTGGATAACCCTACATGTAAATGCTATTGGAATTATCTAAACTCAATAAGTTCAAAAATAACTGCTAGATATTTATGAAAAATCACGTCTACGACCCTAAAGGAAAGTTTAACACAAATCATTTTAGAGCAAATACATCAGGTCTGTATCACTGCATAATTGTTGAATAACTGTTGAAATTCTGCAATTACAATGGCAATAAATGTTAGGTCGGCCCCCTTCACACATTTGTGTTAATTTCTAACTACGAAATAGTCCATTCATGGGCTGGATCCTTATGAGTGTGTAGCCCACCTGGACCACGTGGGCCACATCCTTCCCAGTTTGTGTAGGCTGCATGAAACTGCTGTGAAATGAGACGGTATGTTTGTGTGACCACGTGCTATTTCATTACCATAGTGATCGGTTTCATATCAGACTTAAAATGTGTTGGGACACGTATTAACATGCCTTTTCACTGGAAGAATAACACAATTAAAACGACTCGTTAAAAAATTTAAAACTCAGCCGTCTTCGTTTCTCTGTTTAGTTTGCTGTCGGCACATTGAATCCTGGGATATCCTCGTCAGGTGAGGATACACAAACGCATCCTGGGATTTTGAGATTTTTTGGGCCGCGTTCCTCGGCCGCACGAGGAGGAGCCTTCGAAGTGGGACAGCGCTCGGTGCGGGGCAGTGACGTATGCAGCCGACAAATGCTCCCTCATGAGGATGCAGCCCCTGAATTGAAACACACCGATTATTAGTGATGTTTGATAGTGCCAATTTTCTTGTTAATGATATACATTATGTGAAATAACTAAAGTAACAAAGTAGCGATATTTTGATTTTAGTATCGATTCTAGAGCATAAAGTTCTGGTATCGGTAGTATCGATATTTTAGTATTGATCTGCACATCACTACCGATTATAAAACTGTTCCTGAACAGCAGCATGACAGCGTGACTTGGTGCAGGATCTTCCAGACCTTTTAATATCCTGAACATGAAGCAATTTACCACATATACCACAAGCTGTAATTTCTCACAAATATTCTTCACCACTGGTATTTTACATCTTAAAATAAGGAAAGAGAAAAAAAGAGTCCAAAGACAGAAACAGACAGAGATGCTCCCTAAACGGTTACAATATATTAGTTTCTCCCTTTTTATTCCATTCACGTTTATGATTTTTCTTCTAGCAGCTAGGTCTTTTTGAGATGCTCAGGTGTTTTTCTATTTACTGACATCCACCTGACCCGTTACGTGAGTCAATCGGCTTCTTTTATGCTGCAAATCGTTTCCATTTCTATTAGATGCCTCAAAGGGGACATATCATGCAAAATCCACTTTTTTAGCTGTTAAATACATTGTGTTGTGTAGTTGGAATCTCTAGGAGTGCAGAAAGTTGAATTTAACCTTGCCAGGTGCTGCAAAGATACCTTTTATATTCTGTTCTGTTTGGGTCATATTTTTCAGCCCGCTCCATTTTCTCTATTTTCTATCACGTTTTCTGAACTATGTGGGTGGCTGTGGCTACAATGTAGCTTACCATCATCAGTCTGTGAATGTGTGTGTGAATGGGTGAATGTCTGAAGTGTAAAGCGCTTTGGGGTCCGGAGGGACTTGATAAAGCGCTATATAAGTTCAATCCATTTACCATTAAATTCAATTATCTACGACGGAATTGCCAAATAAGGTCTGGACTTACTAACTACAATTTCCTCGTCCTAATTCTCCTCTGTTTATATTTCTGTGGCTATTGTTTTTTAATCATGTACTTTTTAGTTTAATAAATAAGGTTACAAAGAAAATGGGGAATTTAGGGGAAAAAGTGGAATTTAGAAAAATAAAAATGGAAAAAACTAAATTAAAAAATAAAATAAAAGATTTTATATGGCCCTATTTACGCTGTTTTGTTTGCAGGATGAAATTGGCCTTGGCGGAGGTTTGCACTCTCTGAGTGCTTCTAATTCTCCTCTGGTTCTGGGTCAGGCTCTGGCTCCAACATGTTGGATTGGATGGACAAGTCTTCCCTTGTTGACATCTTTCAAATAATTTGTAAATAAGACATTTCTCAACTCGAGAAAATGCTAATCCTCTCTCTCAAACCGGAGCGGAGCGGTCTGGAAGCTGGAGGCGGGCGGGGCTTGAAGTGTCTTAAAGGAACAGTAACAAAACCAGCTGCTTTGAGACACACATCTGAAAAGTGGTGAAAGAGGGGCTGGTAAAGTTAAGGTATTCCAAAGCATTGTAGTTCCTACTGAATGATTTAAATGTGAAAAGGAAGGATTTAAACACTCGATACAAGCAAAAACTTTAAGATGAACAACATGGCTGCGTTGTTTAAACACAATCTAATTCTCTCATTTACTGTATTGTTTTCACACGTTACACAAACTGTAAAAATCAGATCAGATCTTCAGGATTGTCCAACCTAAAAGCTTTTCTTACCGAGTTGGCTTCAGAGGGTGTATTTTCAGCAGTGCAGATGCTGCAAAGTGATCACAGACATATTAAAGGAATATCGGGCGCTCAATCAGCAGTGGATCTCCTTCATCTTTCATGGCTGCACGTTGCTGCTCGTCTCTTTGATCATGAAAATGACACTCTGTTGTTGAGTATACAGGCTGGAGTTTAGAAGTGAGTATTTATAGAATTAGTTCAGAGAGTATTATTCTTTTAGATCTGAGACAAAACTGAGAGGAGGGAGGGACTGAGAGAAGAAGGCACTTTGAATCTGTCAGCTGAACTGAATCTCATCGTGTAAAAATGTTTTTTTTAAGATATTCAAGCTGAATAAACTGCTTCTGGAGAATTATCTATAGACCTGGCGCTCGAGGTTATAAATCAAGCTGTAAATCGCTGTTAGCTCTATTTTCGTGTCATTCTTAAGATGAAATTGCTGCCTTTTTAGAAGCTGCATTTTTAACATTTTGCTCTTAAATGCACTCAAAGGGTTTAACATCATCCTTCACTAAAACTGACAGAATCGGATGAGAGGAGTTAACGAGGAGCTGATAAATCTCCTCTAAATGTTTTTCTTCTTTTCCTTTTTCATGAAGTGATTGTTTTTGCCAATGTTAGTGCTTTCCTGCATGTCTAAAGGTCAATTCAGATTGTCCGTCACTGTGATGGGGACACAAGTGCAGAACAAACAAATCCAGACGAACCCATCACTAGCACAGTAATTCAGGAAACAGGAAAAAGAGAAGAAATCTCCACACTAACTTAGTCAATCATCAGATTGTAAAATACAAACAGGAAGAGAAACTAAACACATTGGACAAAAGGTGCTGCAAGTCCAAAACAAAACAAGAAATGAGAAAAAATCGAAACAAAAAATGACTTGAAGAGATACAAGTCACTAAACATTTCGACTGAGCTGTGTAATGGTACACACAAATCAACTCATGGACTTGGGCAGAAACATTTTCGCTGAACATAATTACAATTTAGATTTTAAACACCGTCTTCAGCAGTGTTAGAAGCATTAGCCATGATTAGCCGTGGCTAGCAGCAGCTAGCAACACCAAACGCGTTTTGAGCAGCAGGAGTGGCTGGTTTATGTACAAAGTCTATGGTGGACGCGCGTCTAAAGCATTTAACTCAGGGCGGTTTGAGCGTTGACTCACATGTGGATGAAGCTGAATTAAAAGCCTTTTAAATCAGGCTCACCTTTATCTGTATTAAAACGTTTTAGGTATTCCTCCTCTGTAATAACATCAGAATCCCACTCAACAACAATCTCATCCTCTGTGTCTCACCAGCTCTCTGGTGGGGAAACTTTTTTCAGGTAGACCAACTTTTACAGAACACCAGTAGACAGCAGCCATTACAGCTGACCATGTGTTTGTTGTTGTTCCAGCAGCGGCCCGGTCGCACATTAATGCCATTAGTTCATTATCATTACTAAGCTGCAGGACTGCCTGTTTTTTATTTTTTTTTTCACATTATGTTGCCTGTTTGGATCTGTTATTATCTCACTCGAGGCATGTTGAAGTGTCAGAGATAAGCTCGCTGCTACCGCTTTTTCGACGGGGTTTCATGTCCGGACTCTGGCATTTTGTGAATGAGACCAATATTTCAGTTAAAATACATCAGCAAAAATATTGATCCAAGTATAGTACTACCCCTCAACTTTGTGGATGATTTTATGGATTAAATTTTACATATTATACTTGAATAAATACGGTAAGTGGTACCTGACAGTGATGGTACCGGGCAGTTTGAAGTGCAGCTCAGACACCCGCCGCATCTGCAAGTTTAATGTCTTGTAGGGAAGCGTTAGCTGCGTTCAAGAGTTAGCGGTTGCTTTTGTCTCACTATGATGATGTCATAATAAGAGCCCAGCACCAACAGCAAAGGCTCTGTTCCATTCCGGAACACCTAAATATGATCTTCAACATTTAAGATTCAATTTTTAGATTTATATTTAGAATTAGGATTTAATATTTACATACATTTAAATTTAACATTTCGTATAAATTAGCAAATTGTAAGAACTAAATAAGCTAAATATTGAAACCGTGGTAGCATTTTATTTTACACGTCATAAGGATCAGCAGGGGATTATTTAAGCTCATCACTGCACTAAATATTTATGTTAAAGTTGATAAATTATGTTGCAGCCATGTATGACAACAGACATGTCATTTTCCTAAACTGATAAAATAAATATTTAATCAGTCTCTTTGTGTGTGTGGTTCCCTCCTCTGCTGCCTCAGGTGATCAATGCCATAGAGCAGGACTTCAGGCTGCCAGCTCCCATGGACTGTCCTGTAGTTCTGCACCAACTGATGCTGGACTGCTGGCAGAAAGACAGGAACGCACGGCCAAAGTTCCCCGATATTGTCAGCATGTTGGACAAAATGATCCGCAACCCTGCATCTTTCAAAGCCGGCACCAACAACATCCCCCCCGGGTGAGCGGAGATAGAAACTCGTTTGCATAAACAAACACGCTCTGTTTGTAGTGATACAGCTGATATTCTATAAAAACTCCCCCCCCCTCTTCTCATATCTGTCCACTGCAGTCCTTCACATCATCATCCCTTATTAGACCGGGCAGCTCCAGACCTGAGCAGGGTGAGCTCGGTGGAAGACTGGCTGGCTGCGCTGAAGATGACTCAGTACAGAGACTCCTTCATCGGCTCAGGCTTTACCTCTTTGCCGCTTGTCACACAAATCACAGCTGAGTGAGTCTGCATTATAAATAGTTTTTATCTTGTCCTCCTCTCAGCCTGCCTCTCACGCTGCCTGATCTGGAAGTGTTCAACAGACGGGTGGCCGACTCCATGTCCATGTAAACACGTGTCTTTGTATATGTCTGCCTGTCCACTATTTATGGCCTAAAAAACAGAGGTTTTGAGAATATATGACCCATCATATCGAAATGAGGATTAAGTCAAAATGACCTAATCACATTTTCAGATTCCTGGCTTTAAAAGCTACATTTTGATACCTGGATCATACTGATATCATCAGTTTATCCAGAGATATGATTTAATTTGTCTTGTTGGTTACAATAATACATTACTGTTTGGTGTGAATCCTAATTTTATGTAAATTTATTGAGTAATTTTGATGTCAATATAAAATGGAAACCTCAAATAGTATTTGTATATTAAGATTTTCCAGTTGGAAAGAAATTGCTAACTCACATGGACAAATTCAAAAATTTAAGGTGTTTTTCCTTAAAATCAGATTTTTTTGTTGCTACTGCTCACAAAAATGCTTCAAAATGTTTTTTTAGGACTATATTTCAGACCGTTCATTCAACTGCTACCTTGATAATGAATTAATTCAATATATTTTGACAAAAAACAATTTGTGCACTTGTTTAAATCAAAACCCTATATCTGCCTTTTTCTCCAAATTCTACTTTTGGACCTAATCCTTGTTTTGATGTGACGGGTCACATATTATTTCTTAGTGAGCTTGTAAAGTGGAAAAATATAAAAAAGAAGTTGCACTTCCATTTGACTTCCACTTGCTCTTAAATTGGTCAAAATAGGTCAAACTCAAAGTGTGAATGTATCAAAAGGGATTAATTTAAAGTATTTCAAACGTACCCGTGTGAAAAGGGTGGAGAGGCGGTATATGAGCCGGTGAACTCTATTTTACATTTCATGCAGACTGAATGCTGGACGACCAGGCAAGGACCCTCATTCCTTGGGTTTTTAATTTGTTCTCTTTGCAACATAAATTCAGAGTATTTAATTAGGTTCTTAAGCAGCTGCCCATGTTACAGACTTTTATGGCCAGTATAAAGCGACGGGTTTGACGTTTAGAATGTGTTTGCAAGATTTGCAGGAAAACTCCCTTTTGTTTTTAACATGAATCAAATGAAGTCTTTGCTTTAAAATGGCTTTGGAAACATAAAACGATGTAAAGAAAGTATAAAAAAACATGAAAAATTGAGCGTTGTAAAATCAGAATCAGATTTCAAAAGTTATTGTGTGAATGTTTATACAGCTTATAAAGAATTCACACAACTACGATCAGTTTTTTCTTCTGTTTGATTGTTTTTTTTGGCATGTAGTTTTTTTGTTATTTCATCAAGTTAGATATGAAAACCTTCAGCTCCTTCAGGACATTACAACTATGACTTTTGGTACTTCAGCAATTTGAAATATTTAGCTTTTTCTGCAATTTTCTTCTCATTGAAAATGAATGGAGCTGTCTTCAGTTTATTTATAACCCTTCAAAATGTTCATAAATCTTTACTCTTTAATTTTGTTCTGGTTCTGCTTTTTTAACATCTTTGTGCTCATTTCAGCTTCTTTTGGCTTCTATCTTGCTGATTTGAGCTTTTTATTTTCAATTTCTGCTATTCTGACCTATTATGCTAATTTTGATTTATTCTTTTGCTAATTTAAACTTTTCTTTGACTCTCTTCACTTTCTTTTTGCTCTCTTCAGCTATATTTTTTTATTCCTTTTAGTTTTGATCTGCATTATTTTTGCATTTTTCAGCTCTTCTCCACACTTTGAAGCTTTTTTTTTTTCATGGTTTGGGTTCTTCAGCACATTTCAGCAATCATTCTGCTCATTTTAGGTTCCACCTCAACTGCTTTTTCAGCAAAGCACCAACAGTTTTAGTTTAGTTTAAAAATATGTCTGCTTCTTCGGCAGCTTTCAGCTAAATTATTCAGAAAAGCATTCACGCTGCATTTTTTTCCCAGGAAATGCAGTTTCTCTAGTTATAGTTTATTTTGTTTGCTTACAAAATGTGGAAAAGATGTGTGTGTTGCTCCAGACTTGAAAGAAAAACAGCACCATCAGGTTCTAATGGAGCAATAAACAGACAGCGTTTCATTTCAAAGATGGATAAGTAGATTTCTCCTTTATGTTCTTTTCCTCTGCAAGCTATGATTATAATCTTTAGTAACTAACAGAAGCATAAATCGATCATAATTCTGTTAACAGCGGCTTTCTGTCTGAAGACGGCTTCTATCTCTGCTTTGTTTTTGCAGAGATCTGCAGAGGATTGGCGTGTCTCTTGCTGGACACCAGAAGAAAATACTGACCAGCGTCCAGTCGATGAGGCACCACGGTGACGACCAGTCTCCTACTGAATCTGTGTAGCCGCACAGAGACGTGACGCTGCATGGGGGAAAACGGGACCAGTGTGAGCGAAACAGGCTGTTCTTCCACACTTCTGTTTCAGCCACAGAAACCTAAGTTTACCACTTCTGAAGAGTTTTCATTTCACAATCATTGGGGCTGTTTTTGATGAATGTTTGGATCAGTCTCGGACGTAAAACTCGTGGCATTTAGCCACTAAAATTGGGGAAAATCTCCTGAAATTTAATGCACCAGGATTATTCGCTACACAAACATAAAAACCACACACACACAACACTCTGGAAAGATAAAAACGACTGACAGTAGTTAAAAAAAAATCACCCAAACTCTGCTTGCAAGATAGCTTTGATTTCACTGAGCTCCACAAGCCATCTGCACCACCTGACTGATTAAAGGACGACAGGGTGAGTTTTTTTGAATAAAAAAAAAAACGCTTCGATGAAGACGCTGTACGAATGGACAAACTGGACCAAAAGTTGGACACGAAAAATGCCTCTGGATGCAAGAGCAGCTCTTGTTTCTTCCAGCATGTTGTGTTGTGAGTACTTCAATGTGTTTGTGAAAATTGCTACAATTTGAATCTGGAGTTCGTTTGTATTTTGTTTTTTTGTTTTTAAATGGGACCTTTTGGCGATCTATCTTCACATTGAAGAGTCTGTACATAGTTATATTTGGAAAGTTTGATTTTCCTCCTGCTCCTGCTCATTTATTTTAACTTTGGCCCAAAGTACCGTTTTACTGAAGTATTTGTGACTTTTAAGTGATAATCTCTACTTGACTCGTCACTGGAACAAACTTTGAAGTGTTTTTCAACTGTAGATAAAAAAAAAATAGATTCATATATTCATTCTGACAGCCCGGCCACCCTAAACTACTTAACTCAGAAAGAACTTAGATGTTTTTCTTTTGTTCAAACTCAAAACACTTTTTGAGTCGAGACCTATGGTAATACAATCAGAAGAATACAAATCAAGTCATGAATGTGTCTTTTCAGGCTAAGGGGTAATTGCGAGGAGTATGATAAATAAATACATAAACCTAAAGGACTGTGTGAATGGAGACAAAGTCCAAAGAATGTCAGATATGATCGTCGGCGTTGATGCTCGTGTTCTTGTCCACGCTCGGAGCAAACCTCCTTCCTGCCTGAAGTGTGTGGCTGCCGTCCAGATGGCAATCATCGTCCTGCAGCAGGCGGCCCCCAGCAGGGTCCTTTTGTCTTCATTCATTTTTTTTCATTCCCCCGACCATCCGGACGTGTCTTTTGTTGTCGGGGTGTGTTTTTGACTGTCTCAGCTCCAGATTGACACCTCTGATTAATGCAGTTGTTCCAGTTTGCTGATTAAATAAGCTGTGATGACCTATCCTTGTGCTCACCTTTTCAGCGCATCGCTAAGCGTGTTTGATTTGACGTGTAACAGATTTTACAGGAGAGAAAGTTAAAAACAAAAATGGGGGGTGAGACGATGAAAATGAGTGAATAATTTCTCGTATGTCAGCACTTGACGGGATGTTTGACTCCCTGATCTTTCTGTGGAGGAGCATCACAGGAGAAGCACTTTTACCTCAGCTCTGAGCAGATTACCAGCTGGGACACAGCAGCAGCAGCAGCCTGAACCTCTGCACCGACATCCCGAGGATTACTCAACGCTAGCCCTGATTGGATGTTATGATTTCATTTTTCATTGGGCGAGGACCCGGCTCGCAGTGACAGGAAGTGAAAGTGTTTATTTGTTTGCTTTGACGGCAGCGGAACATCGTGTTTGTGTTTTTTTTTTCGCCTCGCTGCTCTCCACTGCAGGGACGTTTAAAAGCCTTTTTTTTATAGCGTTGTGACTTTGGAAGGTCGGAAACCATCCAAATATTTCAATTTCCACTTTTTTTTTCTGCAACTCCTCTCTGACGGTTCAACCGCAATTGCATTTGCTGCTTGGCAACAGCAGCTTATTGAACATTTTATCAGGAAGTATTGAGATCAACTGGGAGCGTGTCAGTGGTTCAAAGGAATAATTTGTTGTAAATCGGAAAAAAACCAGTCTCAGCGATAGCTCAGGGGTTTAATAAAGAATGAGGCAACTAGTGTACCTAAAAGCTCATATTGAATGCCACCTAAAAACGTCACGTGGAAGAAATGAAAGCAACACAGGCAGGCTCCGTACAACGGGAGGCGTTTACTCTTCGCTTTCATTTTTAAGTTTGGTTTAGAGAGATCACGTACGGGTTTGACCAGCTTTGAAAGCATCGCAAAATGAGAAATTTTATCAGACGACTTGTGTTTCAGTTCACAGGAAAGGCAGGCTTCTTTCTGAGGTATTAAAAAAAAAAAAGATAAATCCACCCGAAGTCTGATGGTTAAAAAAAAAAAAAGAGGAGATTAACTCTGCGTTTGTGTGTAAACAAGACTGGGGCCACGCAGAGATAAAACACTCTCTGATTATAACTGTGCTGAATGTCTGGGTTCATACTGTGTTCTAGTTTAGCACCAAAACACTCATTTTCTTTTTTTTTTTGTGTACTGGGGAAAAGAATAACCTCCAAGCACCAACTGAAATGTAACTTTTTTTTTTAAGTTTTGCTACTAAATTATCCAAAAACTAAATGAAAAGGGAATTGTTTTTGTAAGAACTGCATTCTTGATCAGTAATACTACCGTGGCATGGCAACCAAAACATACATACTTAGAACAGAAAGTAGGGGGGAAAAAATTTTTGTTACAGCAATGCTTCTTCCCAGATGGCAAAATATGAGTGAATCAACCCTGAAATATGGTTAGACATAATATGGAATTCATGTTGAAATTATACAAAAAGTTGTCTGTGAATAATTAGAATTTGATCATGAAACATTGATTTCACCATCGATCGTCAACCTCAACCAAAAATCCCCTTTTTTGACCGTAATTCAACATTGAATTAACATCTTTTGCTATCTGGGATTGGCAATAAATCTTATACCCTTGCCAAGAAGCGTTGTTACAGCAGAGAAATATATCAAGCCCAGATTTCCTTACTTTCTGTAATAAGTCTATACTTAATTAGATTGCATCAAAATGATGGAAAATGTTATGTATGGCCCAGTGCACGTTTGTCAGTAGCTCCTCTTTCCCAGGTCATTATTCCTAAAAACTACCCTTGGTGGCATACATCCTGAACCCAAGTGCTACCTAAAACTTGCCTAGGTCACGTTTCCTAAAACCTAACCTTGGTGACTTAGGACCTTAACCTAAGTATCCTATCAAGGACAATTCAACTATATTGTCTATTTCGACACACAGCAAGGCTTGATCGAGCATGTCTGGGCCACCTTTGGTTTAGGGTTTGGTAGACTAAAGTCTCAAGTTTGCTGGTTAGGGTAAGGTGGACCAGAGTCTCAAGGTTGCTGGTTAGGGTTAGGTAGATCAGAGTCTCAAGGTTGCTGGTTAGGGTTAGGTAGATCAGAG
>JARVGW010000427.1:8576794-8589831 GCA_031762495.1 Anablepsoides rubrolineatus | reverse complement strand
CTATTGTAACGCTCTGTATGTTGGTGTACCTCAGTCATCACTGGGTCGCCTCCAGCTTGTTCAAAATGCAGCAGCTCTTCTTTTAACCAATACTCCTAGACGGGATCATATCACACCTGTTTTATCCTCACTACATTGGCTTCCTGTCCGTTTTAGAATACATTTTAAACTTTTATTGTTTGTTTTTAAAGCTCTGAATGGCCTTGCTCCTCCTTATATAACAGAGTTGTTAAGTTTCCCCACCCTGAGGTCAGATAAACAGCTCCTGCTCTCTGTTGCAAGGACAAAATCTAAACGCTGGGGTGACCGCGCCTCGTCTCTGGAATCAGCTCCATCTTGATCTACGTTTGGTCACTGAACTTGGCCCTTTCAAATCGAAGCTTAAGACTTTTTTATTCCAACAGGTTTTTAGTACTTAATATGTGGTGACATTTCTGGTTTTAGTTATGATATTTTGTTGTGTTTTCTTGTTTTTACTCATCATCACTGACTCTGTGAAGCACTTTGGTCACCAGTACTGTGGTTGTGTAAAGCTCTATAGAAATAAATAAAAGAAATGAAAAAATGAAATAAGACATTTTAGAGACTCCTTCATAAATGCAATTTGCAAACTAACTCTGAAGTCTCTTTGTTAGTGGTTTGCATGTTTCCTCTGTACCTTTGGGGATTTTTTTTCTGAGTGCTCTGACACGCGTTCAGCAGTCCAAAGACCTGAATGTTAGGTTAATCAGCAGGGGATGGCAAATGGACAGAAACCTCCCGCTCAGCTGCGGAGACCTCTGAGGTTATTATATTGTAAATAAATAATACAGAACCTCACAAATGACGTTCTTCACTAGAGTTATATTTTATTCAGCTTGATGCTACTTGTAAGCGACTATTCTATTCTGTTTGATATGATGCTTTGCAGATCATTAACAGGACAATCATGCTTTCTCTATATTTAATTCAGTTTTTTTTTTTGCACTTTTTAATGTTTTCTTTATTGACCAGAAAACAGCGTCTTTGTGTATCGTTGGGCAGTCTGATTAAGCCAGCGGCACACTCCCACTCTAGTTGGCACCAGCTTCTTTTTATCAAAGCCTACTTTGATTTTTGCAGACAACACACGGCCGGTAATGATGTTCTCAGTGGAGCACCCCCTCCAGAGTGATTGCGGGGCCATGTTTGTCGGTGTTTGTTTGGATGCATCAATCTCACCGCTGAATGGAGTGGAGTCCTGCTGCCACCGTTCCACATTCAACCCATCTTCAAGTCAATTAGTCTTGAAGTTGAGGAGACGCAATCACGCAGGATGTTTTATATTGTTTGTTCCGCCCCTCGGTGAACCTAAAACCTTATTACAAAGAAGTGTCGAGCACACTCTGACCAAAAAGCAGAAGGTCACAGGAGCAGACCGAAAAAAAACTTCCCCCGCTGTTTGGAGTTGAACTGAAGTTTACTTTTCATTCCAAAAAGCGTTATTTTGAGAAGAGACTCATTTTTTTTTTCTCCAAGCTGCAGAGAGAAGGAAGACAAACAAGCCGGCTCACATGTGTACATATCCCCTCACTCCCTGACAAGAGCAGAAAAAAACCTCATTAAGATCAAAGACGTGTTTCTCTTAATTACCCTGTCGCTGAGACCCTATCCTGCCCTCACATGCACACACGCAGACATGCACAAAAAAGAAAACTAATTAGAACGTGGTTATTTTTAAACAGGGATCACAGTTTCTGCCAGGGTTTCTCTCTGTTTTCTATGCGTTTGAAGATGAGGAATTATCATGTAGCTTTACGCAGAGCGGCTATTTTATCAGCTGCTGTTTTTTTTTAACAGTCCCTAAGATTCCTGAGCAACCTGAAATCTGCATTGCATGAATGCTGCGGTGCATTTGCATCACACAGCTGCTGCAGAAACCTCACCGGAGTGTTCGGCTGAGACCTTAGCGTTTAATACGCGTTTAAAGTTTTTATTTATTATGGTCAAAAAAAAAACGGCTACACAAAACTTCCAAAGTGGTGCTTATGACATATATTTGTTGGTGTTTTGTTTGTTTGTAAAATACAGGGAGTAAAAAATACCATTCAATTATAATACCATTCAAAACATGCTGTCAGGAAAATGTTAATGTGACAGAGCAAAATCTTCCAGGCGACCAGATTTCTGCATCTCCTGAGAGTCCAGTAGCTCTTTTTTAAAAAAAAATGTTTTTGTCATTTTGCAGCCTTCAAACTAAGACAGCCACATTGACGGCTGTGAGCCTTTGTGGAATTGTGATATTGCACAAAAAAAAAACAATTTTTTTATTTCAACTTATTTTGCTGCTGTCTGTTTCACTTGAGACATAATTTCAAGGGACTTTTGGGAGCCTGTGTACAGGCATGGGAATTCATCTTCATATAGAAAATCCAATTCTGATGTGCCACTGACAAGAGAAACCGAGTTAGATCAAGTTTTCTTCACGTTAGATTAAGTTTTTCTTATATTAGAGGTAAAACTCTCTATCTCAATCTTCTGCTGCTTATCTGTACTTGGGTCATGGAGGCAACAGGTTCAGGAGAGAAACTCAGACCTCCCTTTCCCAAGAGATATTTTCCAGCTCATCCTGGGAGACCCCGGTGTGTTCCCAGAGAGAATACATAATTCTTCCAGTTAGTCCTGGGTTTTCCCCGGGTCCTTTTACCATTAGAACGTGCCTGAAACACCTCTAAAGGAAGGCGTCCAGGAGGCATCATAATCAGATGAACCACCTCAACTGACTCCATTCGATGTGGAGGAGCAGTAGCTCTATTCTGAACTGCAACCGTATTCCCATCACTTCTTAGTGATCAAGAAATCCCAGATGACGGAGCTCCTCACATCTCTAAGGCTGAGCCCGGCCACCCTACGGAGGAAGCTAATTGCGGCCGCTTGTATCCAGGATCTTGTTCTTTCGGTCATGATCCCCGCCTCATGACCATAGGTGAAGGTTGAAACAAAGACCGACCAGAAAACCGAGAGCTTTGCCTTTCGACTCAGCTCTTTGTTCACCACAACTGACTGTAGCAACGCCCTCATTACTGAGGACGAGGCCCCAGTCCGTTGATCCATCTCCCGCTCCATCCTACCATCACTCGTGAACAAGACACTAAGATACTTGAACTCCACTTGAGACAGAGACCCGACCCAGAGAGGGCATTCCCCCCTTTTGCGGTCAAGAACCATGGCCTCAGACTTTAATGGAACTGACCTTCATCCCAACCACTTCACACTCGGGTGTGAACCGCCCTAGTGCACCCAGAAGGTCTTGGCCTGAAGACACAAACAGAACCATCATCTGCATACAGCAAAGATGAGACCCTGTGGTTTCCAAACCAGACACCTTCCTCCCCTGCGCCTTGAGATCCTGTCAAGGGCATAAATTTAGATCTACTATTGGTGGGGTTATGCTCTCTATATGTACTTATTTATTGAATCCATTACTTTTGTAAAATGATACAGGATATTTGGGGTTAAAATACTTTGTAATGCTTTAACTGTGAGTTTTTTTAAATTTCCTGATTTTTTTTTTCCAGTTCAACAATTATGTAATAGTTTTACCCCCCCCCCCCCCCATTTTTTCCACCAGTAACAAATATTTGACATTTTTACCATGTATTAAACAGAAATCTATAAACTTACTTACTTGAAAAAAATAACTAAATAAAAGTAAATATACCTTAACAGAAAATGACTTTGGTAAAAGTAAATTGCACTGATGAGAAAAAGTCATAAAACTGTTCACAAAATTAAAAAGTAAAAGTACTTTTACACACTCTCTAATAAATAAACTGTTGAATCAAAGTAGTTCCACTAAACTAAGTTGAGTAAATTCAGCAATATATACTTTTTTTTTTTTAAAGAAAATCTGTATATTGCTTCATATTGACCTTAGGTTCAGTGGAACCAGTTGACATGACTTGGTTGAGTAAATTCAACACATAGAGCCTAGGCGTAAATTCCCACTGGAAGACTCTCTCCACCTCACCTGCTCCATCCAATCACGGCGTCACGCTCCCAGCTGCAGTCAATCAGCATCAGATCCTTGCCTCACCGTACCAATCCACTCACATGAATCCAGGTCTAAAGGCTCAGCATCCAAGGATCAGTCGGCTCTCCGGATGTGCTCAACCCACCTCCACCTTCATCTCAGGCTCTTCCTGGCTACCCCTTCCCTCTGGCCTCCACATCACCACCAGTGCCACTGGCGGGAAGACGTTATACCTAAAACCTAACATGATTGCTAGCTCACAGCAGTTCGCTGCACTCACGTCTTCTGCCGGGGCTCGAGCATCAAAGAATTCTCTTATCAATAAAACTGTTTAACTGCCATATTTCTGTGTGTGAGTCTTTCCAGGTTGAATTAATTTCTTAGAGCCCATAAACAACTCCTTTTATAATGAGTTCAGACATTTAATTTTGTAACAAACAGGTGTTAAATTTTAAAGTAAAGACATAAAAGTATAATTTTTAGGTTTTAAATGTTACGAAATAAAAGTAAAAGGAACGATTTAAAAAAATACTTAAGTACTGTAAAAAAGTAAACATACTTGGTTACTATAAACCTCTGGTATTATACAACATACCTAAATTTCTCAACTTTCCATGAGTATGTATTTACCTGGTGCTGTGCAGCTGTGTACTTAAACAGTTAAATTCTATTGTGTTAGAGCAAATGATGTCATTTTACTGAGGAGGGTTTTATTGACTGGACACAGTCATAAACCCTCTTCAGGTCCACAAATCACATGTAGACCAGAGAGGCAAACTCCCATGACCCCCTTAGCCTCTCCTCAAGGGTGAAGATCTGCTCCACTGTTCTTAGACCTGGTCAGACGCCACTCTGCTCCTCTTCAATCCGAGGTAACTTTGGGATTATTTGACTGGAGTCAAATAATCCCAAAGAGCAGACAAGCAGGTGTATTATTCTTTTAAACATGAATGAATCGGATTATGCCTCCCCAAATAAAACAGTTCCTGAATACCAAAAGGACAATGAGCTAGTCCTTTGTCCTTGTTGTAAAAAAACCCAACAAAAAACAGTCTTGCTTTCATTTCTCTGTGTGTGTGTGTGGCATGTAGATGGCACACCTGCCACTTCAAAGCTCTTACCAGATGTGGAAGCACAGGGGCTGGCACCACAGTGGGAGGTCCCCGCACAGTTCAGTATTGTATTATTATATTTATGCATATTCATTCATGCAGAAACACAATGGCCGCAGCGTTTTTTTAGTTTTTTTTTTTTCTCTCTTTTTTTCTGATGCTGAACATAATACAGCGGGCTCCACGTCTTCACCTGTGGCGCTCCTTTGATAAGCCAGACAGCCAGCGGAGGCCATTTTGCAGCCTGCCTTCAAAAGAGCACTTGTTGTAAATTGTACGACAAATTCGTGCTCTCACTTTAAGTGTTGGCAGTAACAGGTGAAAGATCGCTGCGAAACGTCTGCTCTTCTCTTCAGCTGGTGGAGAAAGGTACGGTGAAAGCGTTGGATGTCGGGATGATGGACAGGACTTTGCAGCTGGTAAAACTAAACTCTTTGACTCGGTTTAAAATAAAAATAAATAATGTAAATAAATTAATTAAAAATGCTGCTATTTTTTGAAGGAACATTAAAAAGAGGGATGTATAGCAGGTGCTTCTTCAGCTTCATGACACTCAGGTAATGTATTTGGGAAATGAGAAAACAAAAAGTATATATTTATTTACTCATGTATTTATTTGTATAGATTTGCAGTCTGCCAATTAATTATGATAGCTGTGTGGACTCGATTTACATTTTTCAATCATGTATGATTTTTTTTTATTTTCTAATCAATGTTCATGAGCTCTGTCTAAGTCCTTGTCTGACTGCTTCCAGCCCCTCCAAATAATTAAATCCATTTAAACTCTGTATTAAAAATTAATTTGTAATTATCTTTGGCTGTGGATTATTATATGGAGCACCAAAACTGACATATTTAGAAATAAAAGCAGAAATATAGAAATGGACCAATAAATAAATACATTTAAAATGCACCCATTAAATTAAAAAACGAGAACTTTACCTCATGTTTTATAATTTAATTGGCCTTCATATTTATTTTTCCAGCTTAGTTACAAGAAAATATTTATTTTAGCACATAATTTACATTTTACTGTTTATATATATAATGTGGTTTTTCCTTTCATTTGTACATGCATGTGTGTCTCTTAAATGATTATATATAGAGGGGCAATATTATGTGTTTCTCAGGCATATATTTAAATTCTACTCATGTTTTTGATGAGAGGATAACATTTTAACATGGTATAAAACTCAAAAAAGTTGATTGTACATGATATAGCTCCTTTAATTATTTTATATATTTTTTCCCACAAGTCTGTTCATTTCCATGTGTTGCTTTTACATTTCTCTGTCTACTGTTTATACTTTATCTTGTGCATTTCTGCCTTATTATGCAAATAAGGTGGGCGGTCCGTCTTGGGTCAGCTCACTTCTTATTGGTCAACAGACAGGAAGGACCAAGAACCTTGTGCAGATCGACTGTGCGTAATTGTGCTGCCTCAGTTTAGCTCAAAGTTTAAAGTTGGTCAATTGTTGATCTTTTATTTCTAATTATGTCAGTTTCAGTCCTCCGTATTATTCTGCAGCCTCCAACATCTTGACTAATTTCACTCTAAATTTTGATCACTTGTCAGAGACAAAGAGTAAATAAAATATAGGGACATTACATGGCTATATCAACAAGAGAGACTCAAAAATCACACAATTTTCATGTTTAGTTCTGAAATTCCCTGCGCAGACTTAAATGTAAATGTGTTTTAAATCTGGAGGCTCTGTGTACAGATTTGAGGCTTCCAAACGCGGCATCAGATTTTATAGCAGAGCCGTTTTGACTGGAACAACAGGGTTTTGATATTCCTGCCATGCATTTGAACACTGTCAGGCTCGTTCAAGTGAAGAAAATCAGACAGGGAAAGAAGTAGAGGAAGTGGAATGACATGTACCACGCACGCACATGCACGCACACTCACACTCAGAACTCCACAGCAACAACTGCATGAACGCCCGCGCGTAGCCACGCACACAGCAGACACACTTTCCTTGTTTCAGTCATTCTTTGGCTGGCATTTCCTGGGGTTGCTGTCTCTGCAGGAGTTTTTCACACATCCTCCCTCTCTTGCCTGTGAGCAACACTGATCTGATGGGCAGAGGAGGAGGGGAAAAGGGAGCGCAATCAGGCAGATAGTTGGTCAGAGGCAGCCAAGCAAAGAGTTTTAGTCAGGAAAAAAAAGAGAGACAGACTGTGTGGGAGTGGTGCTGCGACCTGAATTTCTATTTTGCTAAAAACCAACCATTTTCATTCAAACATCCATCGGGGATCGATCCTGCTGATGGGAGAGAACGGTGGAGAAACCCTGTAGTTTTTTAACGTTCCCGACACGGTGGATGTTCTTTTATCCTCTAAACCCAGACATGCTCTTTAACTCTTCAGGTATCCAAATTGATACCTGCTACAACTTTTTATTTGTGCAGAGTGGTACCATTCTGTAGTGAACCCCATTTCTGCCACACACACACACAGAAATGTCAACTAATCCAACAGAATAATAACAAAGTATTCCTATCCATGTCCTTGACATAAACTCACACTGTTAATGGGAAAAAAAGACAAAAGCTTACAAATGACACAATTTTTATTAGTCACACATTGCATCACAGATATAGCACATATGATTTATATCACATTCATCCTATTACAAGCGTATTTTATAAGATTAAAAATACCCCTTAAGATTTTTATTACAAATTGCAAAACACTCTCCACAGATGCAGAGCTCCATTGAGCTCATTTGCATGGAGAAAGTCCTTCAGATATCTACGTTCAGCTAACGAAGCTAGGTCTATAGATGATGTGTTGCACCAGGCGGGAGCCAAAAGTGGCGCAATCGCAAACCCGTGATCAATATCAGTGAAAGATTTGTTCAATAAAATGGGGATAATTTGGCTGAACTCTGATCCAGAACTACACAGCATTCTGGGGGTTGTTGTAAGCAGAGGAAAGGCTTTAGGTCAGGGCTAGTCAACTGGCGGCCCACAGGCCACATCCGGCCCGCGAGTGACCAAAGTTTGGCCCGCCAATTGGTTCATTCATCTTGAGCCCAAACCTCCGGGTTTTTACTTTAATTACTCTAAGTTCTTTTAGTTAGACATAGACATGTTTGGTATCTACAGAAACATCAGAATCTCAGCTAGAAGCTGGTAAAAACCATTTCTATGAATGTCCAAGATGGTTAAAACTACAAGCAGTTGAAGATAAAACTATGAAAGTGAAATTAAAATTGGTTTAAATTTTTGGCATCTCAGAGATGTCAAAATAATATTTGTGTCAAATAGGAGGCCTAATGTGTTCTTTTTGTTTTTCATATCGTTAGATTATCACTACTTTTAGGGTTCTGTATGTTGTATTCATGATTAAAAACAGCAAAATAAACTATTTCAAAGGTAACAGATCTTTGTAATATTTGCTTTATTTACATAATGTCTTATTGCTGGATGTTTGGCCCCTGAGCTGTTGACCTGCAGTAACCCTGGAGCAATTTAGTTGAATAGCCCTGCTTTAGGCGCTCAACCTCTCAAGTCCCAGCTAAGAAAGGTTGGTGGCATCAACTAACTCTCACTCTTTGCTAAGCTAGCAACAACCTGCTGGGTAACATGTAGTAGTTTCATGTTTCACCACCGTGCCTCATAACTGCTTAAAGATTTAAAAGAACAACGTGGAGTGAAAGGAGAAAATAAGTCCAACAGCAGGTCTTTATATCAAATAGGTCAAACAAGAAAACTAATCAATAATTATCAATATCGACTTATAAAATATGCTTATACCATGATAGATTTATAAGTCCTATTGCCCAGCCCTTAATGCAGGATGGTCAAACTAATTTTCTTCAAAGGCCACATTAGCAATTGGTGGCCCTCTACGGACCAGCTGTAAATAACTTTGACAGATCATGTTTAACTTTGACTAAACATGAAACGTCCCATTCATATTTCCTGCATATAAATAGCATTTTAACACGTCCTCTTATAAACACTGAAAAACACTACCTGTACTTACCTTAACTAACTTTCCCACTTAATGACAGGGAATTCCCATGCATAATCAGCATGCATTATGGAAGATGTAGTTTATGGTTGATGCTGACTTTAAAGCAGCTTATTTTGAGACATTATTACTGTGCTATCCAACTAATTGGCTCAGTTACTTAAAGCCAACAGCTCAGGAGCAGGACAAGTGTATATTATTATCTTTCACCTTTTAAATTTTCTTATCTACTTGCATTTTATTATAAATTTAAAGTTTACCATTGATATTATAGCAATGTTCATAGTGAGTAAAAACTAATTTTTTTGTTCTTTTTTTGGAGGGGGCCAGACCGGAGTCACCCACAAGCCACATTTGGCCCGCGGGCCTTAGGTTTGACACATGTGCCTTAATGGGATAATATTTTCAATCTTCTGGCATTTAGACGAGCAGAGGGCTGCAGTCACATCATTATGATTTAATCTGGACACACTCACATCAGTGATGAAAAAAGTGTGGAAACACTGTTTCACCTTGACTCACTGTGTGCACCTCTGTGACTAAGAAGTTAGTGAGATGTACACAGAGACAGCTTTGCTCCGCTGGGATGAATTTCTTCTTGGAGGACCGTGTCAAAAAGATGTGCACACGTCTATAAAAAAAAAGAAGTGTTGTGGTGCACGTGCACAGGATGCCTGAAGTTAGAAATCTAAACAAATAACCCACTACGTGACCGCTCACAGACACCCAGAACACGCCCTCTGAAGGTAACATTTATGTCACACACTTCAGCTGGCAGGAAGACGCCGGTGAGCTGCCTGGTGTGAATAAAGGAGAGGGCTGCTTGTGTTAACACCTCACTGGGGTTTTTACCTGGAAACCTATTGATGTTTTTCTTGTGCTGCTCTTCGGAACAAACTATTTCTGTCTTTTCATGTTCTGATCATTCTTTAAAGTGCCTGTGACATGCATATCAGTGGCGCATCTAGGATTTTTCAGTGTGCGGGGCCATCAAGGGGCCACAGTATTCATTGGGGGGCCAAGTATTTGTTCAACATCTTTGCACACAAATCCCCAGTTTTTGTAAACTTAATCAGTTTTTTTTTACTTGAGTAAAAATAAAAAGTAGCCATCCAAGAAATGACTCAAGTAAAAGTAAAAAATGTATTCAAGTGATCAAGACAACTATAATTTATTATTTTTTTAAATAACATCATAGGACGGACCAAAATATGGAAGTCCAGAGCGTGTTTAGACACTTGTAAAAGCTCGAATAGCAAATTCTCCTTATCAATTTTACATTCATTTCTACTCTACATAAATAAAATACTCTCAAACACACAATATGTGAGAACATCCAGCCTTGTCAGTTAAAATGCTTTTTTCTGCAGAATTATTCAAAGTTAAAAAGACTTGTGTGAGCTTGCTTCATGCTGGATATTCCTATTTGACTCATTAGCGCCACTACTGTTTGGCAGTGGAACTGCAGCCACTCTTGGGCATGTCAGATTTCAGATGGAGCCAATGCCCCTGTGGCCCCGCCCCTAGAACCAGCCCTGATGCATATCCTTCAAATACAAAAAGTTAAAAAAAAACATCTTTATATCTACGAAAATACACATGATTTTACGCATTTTGTCACATAACTCATAGATTTTTCTTTGAACTTGGTTCAGCCAAAGTGAAAAAGGAAGTGACATCAAAGGGGAACTCATAAAGGAGCTCTCTGGTCTTTGTTTATTGAAACAATATTATTTGACTCTTCTTTATCTCACTGGTGAGTGACTTGAAATAATCTAAAGAATCTAAAGAAACAGAATTCTTCTCTACAGTCCGTGTTATTAGTTATTGTAGCAATGTTCTGCTCACATGTAGATAAGCCCCCCTTTGACATCACTTCCTTTTATTTCACATGTGAATATCTCAAGAATGGTTCGTCTCAGTGGCATAAAATTTGATTTGCAACACACTAATGTTATCTTTCCAAAAATATATTCATATTTATTACTAAAAATTTGATGTCACAGACACTTTAAGGGTCATCGTTTTTTTTTTATTAAAATGGAGTTAAGGAAGGCTTCCCACCTGGTGCTAAAGAGATAAAGAGCAGAGATGAATGAAAGATTGTTTTAACGCCCTGCTGGGCCATTATGCCTTTCTGCCTAACTGTGTAATTAAATGGAAGGTGGAAATTTCTGTTCAGTTCAACTCACATTACCTGGATTCACACGTCCAGAGCTGATGTTTGATGTTTTGCCAGCTTTCCCAGGCGTGGGAGCTTTGGCATCTGGGTACGGTTAAAAAAAATTTAAAAAAGGATTAAAACGAAGAGCAGAGAAGGGTGATAAAAAGTTGTTTTAATAATGAGCCACAAGTGAGAAACTACTAAATTACCCAGCCTGCATGAAGCCACAGACAGATGAGGGGGAATCAAAAAAGGAAAAAGCAGCAATAGATCTCAGCTAAATTCTGGAGCAAGAGTGGTGAGTGACGCAGTGATTCCTGAGCTTCACAAACATCTTACAAGACATTTATTTGAAGCTACACAAACCTTGATCTGTTGACCTTTTTTTTTACTTTTACACACAGACACACATCTGCAGCAGAGACGGGGTTTTTTTTTCAAGATCTAAACAACCAATTTCCTTCAGTTGCAATCCTTGTCCAGTCTGGTTTCAACCTTGAGTTTATCAAAGACAAGAATGCCTCTGAAACAGAAACTGACACTGAAGGAAACACATTCTTACCATATTGCTGACTCAAAACTGCACTCCTGTGCTTACTTTTCCTCATCTCAGCAGCAGAACCACAACACAGAGGCCTGGAAGATGCCTGCCATAAAACTGGCAGTTTGAAGGAGATATCAGAGAGATGAGATGAGATCTCGTAATTATGAGATCTTTTCTCGTAATTTTGAGATCTTTTCTCGTAATTATGAGATAATATGTCATAATTATGAGATCCTGATCTCGTAATTATAAGATCAGGAGTCAAAAATGTTTTTATTTGGTGAATGCAATGCTCTTCCATAGAAGTCATTCATAGTTCAATAGTTGTTGTTTTTTTATCTTCAAGTTGCACAAATCTTTTTTTTTTCTTTTTCTTATACCAGCAGTTCTAGTGGTCCACCATGTTATTGGATGTGAGCTCGTAATTGTTCAGTCCCAGTCCTGAAAACATTGCAGCTCTTTTAAATATAGAATAAAGTTCATATACGCTGAAGTGGGTAGAGTACCCAACAATTGTACTCAAGTAAGAGTAGCACTACTTCAAAATATTTTTACTCAAGTAAAAATAAAAAGTAGCCATCCAAGAAATGACTCAAGTAAAAGTAAAAAATGTATTTAGTAAAAAGGTTACTCAAGTGATCAAGACATCAATCATTTATTTTTTTTTCATAACATCATAGGACGGACCTAAATATGGAAGCCCAGAGTGGACGTTTTCTGCATACAATTATTTTTCATGGTTTTCTTGTTATTTAACCGGGCAAATCCCACTGAGATCTCAGATCTCTTTTGTTGCACGAGCAGCCTGGGCCTGAAGGCTCCAGTTTACATCATTTTGTATCATTTTTGTATCCTAACACAGACTGAAACTGCGATTTGTTTGTCTTGTATCAGCCCTCGTCATTTAAAGAGACGACTGGGCCGACTGCAGATCAGCAGGTGTTTACACAGTGATTCTGCTGATATAATAAATTTTATCGGTCACCACCAGCTGAGAGGATCGGGCCGTCTCCATGGTTACTGAATGATGCAAAAAAAATCCATAACATCACGGAAAAATATTACATGTTGAAAACAGCCGGGGGGTCTGTACCAAAATATAAAAATGTAGAAATTTTGATAATTTAGAAATCAAAAAAAAATATATAAATGTGACCCATCACAGCGAAGTGAGGATTAAGTCTAAAAGTGGGATATGGAGAAATAGGCAAATATACTGTTTTGATTAAAACACTTACAAAA
>JARVGW010000427.1:8562251-8575855 GCA_031762495.1 Anablepsoides rubrolineatus | reverse complement strand
ATTCAGACCAAATATTTATGTATCATCGTTACCAACAAGACAAATTACATCATATCTCTGGATCCGTTTATGATATCAGAATGATCTCAGTATCAAAATGTAGCTTTTAAAGCCAGGAATCTGAAAACGTAATTGGGTCATTTTGACCAAAATGGACTTAATCCTCATTTCGATGTGATGGGTCCCATATATTCATTTAAACGAACAAAATAATAAATTCAGGCAAAAGAAGAAAAATTCCAAATGAGTTTATTTCAATATGGAATTTATAAAATAACCTACTGGTGGGTGCATGTGGTGAATTGTTTGTGAAAATAAATGTGTCCTTCATTCAGTAAAGTTACTCACAGTGCCGGTTACTCAAGTATACAGAACTGAGTAACTGTAACTACCCAACTCTGCATATATGTTAAATTACTGTCAGTTTCTATCAGTCAGAGATAATGAAAACTAGTATTTTAAACATTTTACTATAACAAAAAGCATTGTGTGGAACTTTGTTCAGTGGTAGGTTGTAACAAGAGACAAATTCCCAAAAAAAAAAAATCCAGTATTTGATGAGTATCAAAAAGATGGAAAAAAAAATGTTAAGTGATTTTAAAAGACTGCACTGAGACTGTGGTGGATAGCAGTAAGATTAAGAGATTACTTTGGAGAAAGTGAGAGCAAAAGATAATTGAAATGGCGCACTGCCAAGCACACGCCAAGTCTGTTGGATATAAAGCCGACTGATGAGGAACAATGCGGGCAACTGGATCAGTAGTTTGTTGAGAGGAAATGCAAAAATAGCAGGGTTAAGCTTGAAAAAAGGAGAAAACTGCTGGACATATTGGAGAGGGAAAAAATGCATAAGAAAATCAGATGTGTGATTTATTAAAAAAAAAAAACATAAAAAAGGAGGCAGCAGCACAGACGTCGGAGCAGATGGACACCAAGGGGCCAAAAAAAAAAAGACCATGAAAATTAAAAGAATGTTTGCTCATCATGCACCTACACATGATGATGAGCATGCTCAGACTTAAAGACACATTCATACCAACACATTCTTCCATGCACACTGACAACAAGTGTAACACACACACACACACACAAAAACCTGGCTGAGACATCTTGAGCCTCCTCTGTGAGCCAGGCTGCTCCTCCAGGGTGAGTTAGCCCTGCTTTAAAGTGCCAACATCAAAGGAGCCTGTATGGGTGTACAAATAGGCTTTGGGGCTGAGAAAGTTGTAGTTGTCATGAGTTTGATACCCAGTTGGTTAGACAAGGTCATGCACAAACTTAAGTACTCTTTAGTAACCTCTCTCATTCTGTCCCACACACACACACACACACACACACACACACACACACACACACTTTTATGCAAATGCAAAGAGATGCACACAAACACAAGCAGACAACAGCCGGCACATAGGGTTCCACTCTGCAGTTGTGCAAACACATTTGAATATATTCCGAGGAAAGCATATGCACTCACGGAAACGCTTTCAATTTAAAGAGCAAGTGAAGGTTATGACATTTCCCAAATAGCAGCAACATCGCAGCCAAATCATTATTTTCTATTTTCCTCCGCACACCTGGCAGCGGCCTCCAGCTGGGCGGCGGGTGTAGCAGATGACTGGCTGCGATACATCCAGGAGCCTGGCCAAAGAGGTAAAAAATGATGAGAGGGCAATGCATCGTGAGAGCCAGAGTTCAAAAATACCACACACACACACACACACACACACACACACACACACACACGGCACTTCAATCACATTCAGTGATTGAGCCCGCTCGCTCACACTGTGCGTCATCGCTCCGACTCGGGGGCTTCCATAATACGCCCTGAGATAGCAAATGTTCCTGAAAGGCAAATTGAAGCCTCGTGCTTTGCAGTGTTTCGAAAACTCGGAGGCTGAATTACATTTCCGGATTTTCCATTTTTCACGATAATGTGTTCTGTTTATTAACAAATGGGAACCTTTGTGTGTCTGCGCCTCACATAGAGGGTTGCTTTGAGTCAACTTTGAAACCTGCTGGAATTTTACCTTGAAAACCACTTTGATTAAGCTGAGAAACCAGTTTATTTTAAAAAGTAATAAGAAAAAAAGAAATACCCATTGGTTTCTTGCACAAGGTGCCATTTCTGCTACTTTGTTTATAAGACAGTATTTGCTGTGAATGTTGTAAATATACTAAGTCTTTAACCATCTCAACTGAATCTTTAAGGTTTGTACTCCCCTATAAGCCCCCCCACCTTACACACACAGGTGGACCTATATTGAAGTATATTGATTAGGATGAACAGAAATACTAATTGTTTATTACATAATGCAGCAGATTATTACACCCCCACAGTTTGTAACAATTGCCGCAAAATG
Source organism: Anablepsoides rubrolineatus (assembly GCA_031762495.1). Taxonomy (NCBI): domain Eukaryota; kingdom Metazoa; phylum Chordata; class Actinopteri; order Cyprinodontiformes; family Rivulidae; genus Anablepsoides; species Anablepsoides rubrolineatus. Next base: position 8,573,489 of record JARVGW010000427.1, on the reverse strand, counting down.
TAATAACGTTATTATTACAAAATGCCTTGAAGACTTTTATTACATTTTGCGTCAATTATTACATAATGTGGTTTTAGTGCAGGTTTATTACATTTTGAAGCCTGATTTCATTACATAATGCGTTGTTATTACAAAATGAGGTCTTACAAACGTGAGCAGCAGCATTCTGGATCAGCTGCAGATGTCTGATGGTTTATTTTAGGCAGACCTGTGAAGACACTGTTGCAGAAATCAATGCAACTAAAGATAAACGCAGAGGAAATGACCCTCTGCTCACCAGAGGTCTTCGACCAAAGACGCCAACAGAGACAAAATGCAAAACTTTAATTAGGAAGTGCAAATCCATAGAAATTGGTGAGTCAAAGGTCTTTTTTTATTGTTAATGTGCTGTAAAGTAAAGACACCAGTTCTCATTCACTAGCATTACATGATTATGTCTCTGATAAAATAACTCTAATGATCCTCTGAAGGAGCCATGTCAAAGTAATGCTCTAATAAAAGCTCTTAAAAGACTATTTTAGGCTACATCGCACTTGAAGTCTTCCTCTTCCTATGTTTTCCCTCTTTTCCTCGCAGCACAGAGTAAACAGCCGCGGCCCTCCTCCGTATCAGGGTCGGGGCATCGCTGTGGCGTGCCCCCCCTCCCCTCCGCCTCTCTCTCTCTGCAGCGAGCAGGAAAGGCAGATTACTCTGTTGCTCACATCAAAGGAGGTTTGTCTAAGTTGGGTCTGGTTGTTGTACTGTTGGTGGAGCAGACCCTCGGAGCAGCCTCGCTCGCTCTTATCTCCCCTCCGCAGACTCCCTCTGCTTTCTACTGCAGCACAGCTGGCTCCCGGTAACACTGACGCATGGATTTGTGGCTCCGGCGCTGTCCAACGTGCGCGCAGACCAACACCGGCTTCACATTCTCCCGTATGAAAACACACAAAGGCGCACACAACAGTGAGGCAGCTCTTTATCCCCCCCCTCCCTCTGATATTAGAAGAATTTGTTCTGCTGAGCGAGTCTCCGCTGAGAGGTGAACCTGCTTCAGTGAATATGTAAAACAGATTAATGGAAACGGATTATTCCGAGACAGATGCTCGCGAAAGGAACTCCCTACATGCGGATAAGATGTGAAACATTTGAGCCTCTCTAGGTGTATACCAATAGCACCTTTTTTAAGTAAAAAAAATATACATATCCCCATTAAATATGCCTGCAAATATTACTGCATATTATTTATTTAAAAAAATATAAAAACTTAACATAAAACTGTTCAAGATTTCAGGATCCAAACTTGGTTAAACTGATGTCAACTCTCCTATATAAGTTGTTTTATTATCACTTGATGCCAAAAAAATAGGTGATAATGTCTGCGTGTTCAAATGCATGTCTGTTAGCAAAATATCTCTTCAATCATTAGGCAGATTTTGATGAAACTTTTAGTAAGGAATCACTGAATCTACATCTACAACTGACTAAAGTTTGGACATATCCTGCTTTTAAATCCTTCCTTTTCACATTTAAATCATTTATTTGAGGTCTATATAAAGAGGACCTACAATGCTTTGGTCTGAATTCCTCCTAATTTTAACTTCACCAACCCCTCTGTTAGCCCCTCTTCTGATGTGTCTCAAAAATAACTGGTTTACTGTTAATGCTTCAAGCCCCGCCCCCCCTCCGGCTTCCAGACCGGTCCACTCCGGTTTGAGAGAGGAGGGGCTACGTTTTCTAGCAATGCAGAAGGTTTTTATTTACAATTTAATTAAAAGATGTCAGCAACAGAAGACTTGTTCATCCAGCCTTACATGTTGGAGCAGACAAACTGCCGAAATCGAGCCAAACTGTCAGTTTTATGACAAAAATGGCGTCATTCTGTTCGCATGTGGACATTTCATCACCTTCTTGTCGCAACCTGCGGGCCGAACCTTTTACCCCCCTCCTCATGAGAACTTATTTTGTGATTGGTCAGAAGTTTGTGGGAGTGTTTTGTTTATGCGCCATTAGCTTCCTGTTCACCTGAGAATTGATTTTAAGATTTTATTGTTGGATTTTAAAGTTTTTAAGTCTGGCCCCGTCATATTTATGTGATCTTCTTAACATCTACACTCCAGTCAGAGCACTCAGGTCTACCAACCAGTTTCTTTTAGATGTTCCTAGATCCAAACTGAAATCTAGAGGTGACCGGCCAAAGCTATAGAACAGTCTACCTCTTATTATTCTGTCAGCAGAGACTGTTGAGGCTTTTAAATCTGTGCTGAAGACCCATATTTTTTTTTTTGGCTTTTGACTAAGATCGAGTTGGAGGTTCAGTTAGAGCTTTTATATATTATAATGTGTTTCTGTATTGCATTTGTTTCTATTATTGGTTTGCTTGTTTGTTTTTTGATTCAAGTTTTGACTGAACTGTAAAGGAATTTGGTCAGCTTTTCTTGTTTTAATGTGCTATATAAATCAATTTGACACTGACATACTGAAAGAAAAATAAAAAAAGCGAATGAGACGAGGAATTAGTAGTTGGTAAGTCCAGACCTTATTTGGCAATTCCGTTGCAGATAATTTGACGTAATAGTTAAGAAAACGTCATAGACAATAGAGAAAACTAAACGGGCTGAAAAATATGACTTAAACCGGTTTTTTGCAGCACCAGGAGAGACTCAATTCAACTTTTCCACACTCCTGCAAGAAATTAAGGTATGTCATATAATACAGCTTAACAATGTAAAATATTTATTACTGTTGGGGGAAAAAAATGGGGAAAGAATTAAGCCTTCTCTTAATTGTTGAACTGATGGGATCAGAGGTAATACACAGAAAACTGGAAAGATAAGTTAATCATAGTAAAAGTATTATGATATATTTTAAACCCAAGATATCCAGAATTGTTTTACAAAAGTAAATGATTCAAAAAATAAATATAGGTACACATAGGTAGCATAACACCACCCCCCCTTCTCAAAAAGTAAACCTTAGGCAGACGCCCTTTGTTCTGTATGTTTGAATCAACAAAAGCTTCTCGTTAAGAAAAAAACAAAGGTTTCAGAGTTGTAAACAGTTCTGTGCTTTATTTTCTTCCACATTCCAAATGTTCTCAGTAAATAATCAGGAGCAGGACCACGTCTCTTCCTGCTTTGTGTCTCTACCTGTTCCACACACCTGTTTGTTCCTGTTCTCCACGCTCTGCCCTTCTTTTCTGCCTCATTTCCTTCTTCACGTGGAGTTGTGCCAGGACGGGGCCAATGCCAGCTCCTGACAAAGCTCTCCTCACACCTCATCTGTTTACCTTATTCCTAAATAATACCCGGCGCCCGTTCTCACATCTCATTGATAGTGAGGCTCCTGCTCATAAATGTGCAAATTAACCTCTCGAATTCCACTCTTCTGAACCGTTTACCGCTCTGTTGTGTTTGCAATCGAATCACCCTCCTGAGCACACATCAGTTGAAAGCACAAAACCCAAGATTCGGGTTTTTATTTTCATTTATTTTTATTTTTTTTGCTCGTTTTTGAGATGCCTCAGCAGCGGAACTATCTCCAGACTCCATAAGAGTGCCGACTCAGCAACTTTCTGTCATTTATTTGGCACTGTTTAAATTGCATCAACATTAGATTTCATTAAGCCAGATTTTACTCTCAGGCTTTTTAGTAAGAAAAAAAAAAGTGGGAAAATGTTAATTTTTAAGATTATGTTGTTTTGTGCCTGCGTGTCTGTCTGTAATTAAATTATGTCACGATCCAGTGGGCAGATTTTATTGATACTTTCAGAAAGTAATCACTGGATGTACGACTAATTGACTTTCGTGTCAATTAACCAACTTCGTCAGCTTAACAGAAATTGAGCTAATGAGCCGTAGCCCGAAATCTTTTACAATTTTGGAACTCTAAGTTTGAAATTTCACAGTTCATGAAAAGAGGCGGGCGATATGCATTCTTTCAAAAAATGCTGGGTTTTTACTTCTTATTGTTTTTGTTGAAATATGGCGAGGAATGAAACGAGTGTGGGAGAGGTGGGCTGAGGAAAGGGGAAGTGTTTGTCAGTCTGCTCTGAGCTGCAGTTACCAAACAGACTGCTCTGTTAGTGGGCTGTTTCCCTGCAATAAAGAAATGTACAAGTATAAAACTATTTGCACATTGCATCCCATCCATTAGGAATCAATCCCTTCCCTCCCTTGTTTTGCAAACAGCTGATGTTGTTGCTCATGTGTTGCTGCAAATAGTCAAATTAAGTTGGTCAAGAAAATGAAAACAGAAACCAGCAAGTTCAGAGTTACAAAACAAGATGAGGCTAGTGCTGACAATAATCCACATTAAGTGGATATCAGTGAATCGTTAACCCAATTCTAATGGCTGAAGCACCACACCAGGAACACAGCGCCTCCTGTTGGTGAACAGGCGGCACTGCTTAGTTCAGCCTCCTGAATGTTGCTCAGTTTTGCTCTTTGGGATCCACTGCTTTGCCTGTTTGAGCTGTTTCCCTTTTTAACCCACCTGGTTGAAATGATCAGATTGCTACCAGGTTTCTGCAGAAATTACAAACAACCTGATGAATATAAAAACTGTAAAATCAAGTTTTTTATTCATCTGAAGCAGCTAAGGCTTTTGCTAAATTTAAAATTTAATAGTGGATTAGAACTTGCTAAATTTATAGGGTAAATTGAGAAGCATTAACTGAGGTTTATAAATGTTATTGATCAATGTTAATGTGAACAGCTGACGGTGAAAGCTGTCACATTTTGTTCATATATGTGTCACTTATCCACCAGGTGACAATATATGAACTCAAATACAGCTGTGGAATGTCAATGATAAGTATTAAGAGAGAAACATGGCAAAATGTGACTCATGTTGTCTGTTGAAGAATGTTTATGGGTTGACTGGGTTATTTTAGTGCTTTAGAATGAGCTTTTGCTAAAATCTTCAGTGCATTAGTGCTTTAGAATTAAGAGACCTAAATATTTGAGTTGGTGTTTTAGGGCTAGTTACTTTATTATGGTATAGAATTTAAATATATGCCTGATAAACACGTAATATTGCCCCTTTAAACATGTTCAGACTGAAAATCTGTGAGAATTTGCTGCAAAAGAAAAACAGCTTTTCCATAAAAGTGGTCATTGTTGACCTGTCTTGATTCATTTCATCTGTTCTTGTATGTAGACAAACACATGGTAATTAGCAGTTTTTTTTGTCAACTCTTCATCACATTGCACTGCATACTTTTATATTTGTGATAGAGCTGGAGTACATCAAACGCATGCAGAACAGGGGGTCCCGAGGACCAGGACTGGGAAACATTAATCTAATGAGTTTGTCCACATAAAACACCTGATACATCTTGAGTTCCCACACTGGCAGTGAAACAGCCCTAAATCTACAATATGGTTGCAAAGAGAACCATAAATGACAGTTTTGACCTTCACTCTGTCCAGTCCGGGGAGTTTAATGAACCACAGGCAAATTCATTCACAAATATTAACCCTCTGTCATCAAATAAACTTTGTCCTTGGCTTCATTTCAACACCCCTGTCCTGTTTTCGTTCCAAAAGTCAATTTCTGGGGGATCGAAGGCAAACAAAAGAGAGCAAATTTCACATCCGAGCAGCTCTGTTTGTCAGTGTCCTTCCAAAACCTCCGCCACCATGAGCGTCGGGGTATTTTTGATCCTAATTCCTCTGCTATGTCTCCGCAGTCCGCACGTGTACGGGGACGATTTCCTGCTGATGCCGGTCGAGCTCGCTCCCGTCCCCTGTAACGACAAAGCGGTGGAGAAGCTCTCCCGCCTGGCCGTCACCTACGTCAACGAGGATCGCGCCGAGGGCTACAAGTTCGCCCTGAATCGCATTGCCAACGTCCACCTGCACGCTCAGGTCAGTGCGGAGGCTAACTCTGCAGGGTTGTCATGAAATGTTGTAAGTGGGTTGTTTTATTCAAGCTTTACGGGACGAGAGAAGCTACAGTGGGCCAAGGAAGAGATATAAGGGCCTTTTGATTGATCCAACCGGCTGGGGTCACTCACCGTGCACCCCTTCTGGATAACCTGGTACATTATGTCTTACAAAGTCCTAGTGTGCTGATTCTCAGTCTGGATAAACTGTATTAAAGCTGAACTTAATAAATAATCTGTGTTTGTATGGTTCAAAAAATAGGCAACTATGTAAATGGTGTGAAAAATAAGAACTTTTCCATCAGTGGGAAACTTATTTCTTGCCTGTGTTAAATAAGGTAACGCCGCTTTTATTGACTGTTCAAATAAAATGAAAGCACAAAAATTTATGTCCTGAAAATGACAAACCATCCTCTTTCAAACCTCATGAAAAAAAAGGTCCTTTAGGACCAAAGCGACTGTTAATAAAGTCCAGTTCATATCTGCTCAGAGCTGCTGGGACGAGCTGAGTTTATGAACTTGTAGCTGCTTGAAGGCTGCAGCTGCAGCGGCCTGAGAGGATGGATCACATTTTAACAGGCTCCATTTCACTTCATAACCTAAAGTGTTGTCATTTTGTTTTCAGGGTTATGGCTCAGATTAATAAGGTGTTATAGTGTAGAGCTGTTTCTGAAGGTTTAGTCTATTGGCTTCTCATTAATGCAAAGTTGTATAAAGTACCACAAAGTGATACTTGAGTAAAAGTATCGTACCAAAATATGACTTTGGTAAAAGTTAAAGTCTTCTTTAGGAATTTTACTTGAGTAAAAGTATTGTTATTTTTTGTACTTAAGTATTAAAAGTTGTTAGATTTTCTGTAATGACATTTATTAGGAGGTGACCTCCGCCCCCAAAAAAATGCAGAAATGACTGTTGTATTAAAATAATAAATTTATGTTAAATTTACGATGCACTAGTCTGTTTCAGTTTATGGTACATATATCAAGGCTGCACAAAGCTTTTCCACAAAATGAAAATCCATCCGAGGACCAAATACAATAATATAATTCATGAAATACAAATACTTCTTAAGTAGAGTACTTTTATTTTAATGATTATGTCCTGCTGGAGTGACATGATTTGTTTGTGTACAAACTGATACTTCTCATTCAGCAATTAAATTCACTCTATCTAGGAGACACAATTTATATGGATAGAATTTATTTTTTACAATAAACTGGAATTAAAACAAGCAAAAATGAAATAAAAGTAACGACTTTCTACTTCTTGTCTTTTTTAAAAATGTAAGGAGTAGAAGTAAAAAGTAGGCTGAAAAACTATTACTCAAGTAAAGTACAGATACCCAAAATTTCTACTTAAGTACAGTAACAAAGTATTTGTACTTAGTTACTTTACAACTCTGCATTTTTGTAAGCTTAATATATTTTGAGGTTGAGGTTTAGTTTATTCATTCATATAATTAAAAACAACAAAAAACTCAATATATTTAAGATACAAATCATAAATAAATGAAAGGCAGCAGAAGAAGACAAAATCTTATAATATCTGCCCTTTTTTCACAAATAAAATCAATCAAAAATAAACTTCAAATTTCAATAACAAAACAAAAAGAAAAGAAAAGAAAAAAGAAAAGAAAATGAAAAACATGAAAAGAAAAAACAATAAAGGTTTGACTCCATTTTGAACACAAATCATATGTTATATTGTTACATATTTCTGTAACAAATTTACCTTTATTATTTTACTAAAAATACATATTGATCTGGCATTTTTAACTTCATCCACCAGATTGTTCCACAATCTTACACCCTGGACTGATGTACTCAGTTCCTTCAAACTGGTTCTGAATTTATGTTTAACAAACATTTCTATCCCTTTGACATTATAACAACTTTCTCTTTTACTAAACTGTATATGTGTATATATATGTAATATATTCATCTGCACATGTAGGATACTTTCAGTTTTAAGAGAAGCTTTAAACTCTGTATTGTTTTTTCCTCTCTCTGGGACATGTTTGTGCACTTGTGGACAACAGGGACCAGCAGGAAACGTGTATTATCTGGACCTGGACGTCCTGGAGACCAAGTGTCATGTAGGCAGCCCGAAACCATGGAAACGCTGTGACGTCAGACCCTTCATGGAAACAGTAGGACGCACACAAACACTGTCCAAACAAAAACCTACTGTAGCTTTGTGCGTTTGCTAAACTCGAAAACCTCTTATTTGCGAAATGTGTTTGACTTATTCTAAGATATGAAGTCAGTTTTTTGGAAGTGAAAACTGTTTGACTCCTATCAGTCAGATTTTATTTGTTTTGTTGATCAGTCGGTCGTGCAGGAGCACAATGAGAGATGTAAACCTACTTTTATGACTCCGGCCAAAAGCAGCTTTTTAAAAAAATAGAAGCAAGCAATAACTTTGTCACTGAAATATTTAGTTCTCACATCGGCAGATGACATCAAAAACCTCAGGCCCAAAGCTGCTTACTTTTTGAAACCTCAACCTGTAAAAAAAAATAAAATAAATGTTTTAAAATTCAGACACTGACAGCTCCACAACCTTAAAACCAAACTAAACAACTCTGGACTCTACAGATAAGAGAAGTGTGGAAAGAAATCTGAAATATGACAGTTATTTTCATATTTATTTCTCATAGTTATTTTCATCAACAACAACCTCAAATATTTCTTCAAGGTATTCTTTTGTGTGTGCCATGTTCAACCTTGAAGAGTTAAAGAATAGAGTCAACAATGACTGATTGCAGTGGCGGATTTAGGGTTTTTCTGAGTAAGGGGTCATCATGGGGCTACAATATTCATAGAGGGGCCAAGTATTTGTTCAGCATCGTTGCACAAAAATCCCTGGTTTTGGTAAAGTGTATATATTTAACCAGTCCCACATTTAAACACTTGTAATGTAATTTTGAAAAAGCTTGTACAGTAAATTGCCCTTATCAATTTTACAGGCATTTTTACTTTAAATTGATAAAATACTCTCAAACACACAGCATGTGAGACAATCCAGCCATCATTTGTCAGATTGTTCAAATAAAAAAATTAAAAAATTGTCCTGCTTGATATATGCAGGACTTTTCTATTTAGCTCATTAGCGCCTCTAGTGTTTGGACATGGAATTTCACCCAGCATCATCACTCTTGGGTAAAGGACAGATGTGTGACAGGACAGGGTTGTGCTGGAAACGTGTATTATCTGTTTGTACTTAAGTATTAAAAGTTGTTAGATTTTCTTGATCTAACAACATTTTATTCACTACATCTATGGAACTTCTTTAGTTAGCTCCTTTCTTTGAAACCATTTTAAAAATCTTTGGTTTTGCTTTAAGTACAAAAATTAATTGAGTCCAGTAAGTGTAAAGTCTGAAAAATTGTCCAGTTATTTCTGCTGTTCTCAGTTATAATATTTAAATGGAGACTCTCGGTCCAGTAACAGCCAATAAGACTGTAAGAAAATGGTTGATGGGCCTTTAAAACCAATTTTATTTCTCAGCTTGGGTCCTGGCATTCACCTTTATGTTGGTTGGACTTCCCCACAAAAACGATGATACGATTGCCAAACCCTTCCTTATAAAGATTTTTAAAGTGGACATATCCTGCTTTTAAATCCATCTTTTTCCCATTTAAATCAATCAGTTGGGGCCTATATAAAGGGGAATTGCAATGCTTTGGTCTGAATTCCTCCTTTATTGTAACTCTTTCGCCCTTTTTCTGAGGCGTGTCTCAGATCAACTCGTTTTGAGGCTGTCTCTTTAAATCCAAACGAGGCGCTTAACACCCCGTCCCCCCTTTCCAGCTTTCAGACGGGTGCATACCAGTTTGATAAAGGGGTTTATGACCCCTCCGGACACTTACCCCCTGCAAATTTACATTTGAATATCTGTCCCATCACATCGAAATGTGGATTAACTATAGTTTTAGTTAAAATGTTTGAAATAATTGCATTTTGTCAAAATATAATGAACAAAAACCTTATCAGTGTCATCATTTGAATGAACCATACAAAATGTAATCTTAAATAAAATGATTGAAGCAATTTTTTACCATACCATAAATCTTTAGAAATCCAATGTCCTTTTGCCCACTAATATCATGGCTGAAACCTTTGGTTGTTGTAAGTTTCCGGGGTGGGGTAAATGTCCTGATATGTATCTATGAAGTGGGGCAGAAACTTGTTATTTATAGATGAATTAAATTATGATAAAAACAGAAGACTTTTCCATCCAGCCTTACATGTTGGAGCCAGAGTCCATACATACGTTGTACGGATTGTCCGTAATGCAGTGGCGGATCTAGGATTTTTCTGAGTAAGGGGCCATCAAGGGGCCACAATATTCATCGAGAGGCCAAGTCTTTGTTCAACATCCTTTTACACAAATCCCCAGTTTTTGTAAGGTGTTTACATTTAACTAGTCATACTTGTAATGTAATATATATTTTTTAAAAAAGGGTACCACTTTACAATAAGTCTCCCCTTTATAGATAAATGACTTTTAAAGAGTTTATATATAGGTTATTAATTAATCTGTAAACACTTTATAAATTATTATTAAGTGTTTATTATGCATTAATTAAGATTAAAAAAAGAGACTAAACTGTTCTGTTTCTTTTCAAAGATTGAGCCAAATCTGTTTGGATATTAAACATTTCAGACTAATTTACAACATTGAAAGCACAGTAATGATAAGGAAACACATATTTTAACATATAATATTGTAATGTATTACTGCATTATAAATATCCACAAATATTAAAGGGATCCTTATTGTAAGGTGTAAAACTGTATACTGTTTTGGATGGGGTGGGATTATTTGGTATGTTAACATGACATTTTTTTTTTACTTTTTTGATACATCATCATTGACAGTAGTTACATGTTTGAACAATAATTTAAAATAATGATAATCAACACAAAGTTTTAAAAATAATTTTTCACATTAAAGACGGACTTTTGGCATTTATAAATGTGTATCTGTCATTAATAAATAGTGTACTGTATTACACTTTACAATAAGTCTCTATTTGACAGTTTTGGATATTTATAATATAGTAATACAGTACCAAATTATTTTTGTTAAATTATGTGTTTATTGTTATGGTACAATGTAGCAGTCATATGTTAAATGTTTAATATACCTTTAGATGTAATATGTACGTAAACAGATTAGTCTTATTATTTAGTAAGAAACCGGACAGTTTTGTCTTTCTCATCCTTAATTATTGCATAATAGACATTTATTAATGATTAATAAAGTATTTACAGATTAATTAATAATCTATCTATAAACTCTTTGTAAGCCATCTATAAGGGGAGCCTTATTGTAAAGTGGTACCAAAAAAAGCTTGCACAGTAAATTCT
>JARVGW010000427.1:8517843-8546896 GCA_031762495.1 Anablepsoides rubrolineatus | reverse complement strand
GGCAAAAGTGTTTCCATCTCTCCTAATGCGCATTAACTCTGTTTCGAAACAACTAAAACCACCTCAAGCGAGCGTATGAACTTTGATGCGAATCAGAGGAAGTTTTTCAAATCAAGCCGTTTCCATACTTCTTAATGGGCATCAAGAAACGTTGATGGAAACACGGCTATTTTGTTAGATTCCTTAAATGTAAAAATTGAGACCTTAGACATTTTGAAATGCATTTCAGAAACAGATATGCTTGATCTGACAAATATTTGGACAAAAAATGATATAATGAGAGTTGTAATGGCTTAAATGGTTATTAGTATTTGGTTTGTTTAGCTGCAATTGATGCTGTTGATACAATGAAATAATTTACCGCTAGTTAAACCGAAGTTATTGGATATAATTTTCTTGTATGACTGTATTGGCACATTCAATTTGTGAGTTTGCTGTCTGGAAATAGGTGACAAATGTCTTTTCTATTTAAGTTGTGACTGTAACATGACACACTATTGACTAACTGATGAATAATCCTAGCTAGACTAGGGGATGTCCCTAATTGCCTCAGTGTAAATATTTAATAAAAAAAAAAAGCTTAAATCAATGTAAGAATGAACTCCTGATTTCAGAATATGGTTGGAATTTACCATTGCCTTATGATTCTTTTTTATAATATAAATTATGTTTAATATTAAGCAGTGTTTTACAAAAAAAAACTGTTAGGTTTCTTATCCAGTACATTATTAAAAACCTGAACTCTGGTATATGTACTTATAAATTACACATAAAACTCCTTGGTGGGTAGAACAAAACAAATTGCATCACCCCACAGTCATTTAAAGCACCACGTACAAGTCCAATCTAGTCCGCAAACCATCACCCCATTTATCCTCTGAATGAATTCCATTCTCTGGGTCTAGCTGCAAGTAACACTTTACCCTGCAGGTTAATGATTCAATATTCTGATAACCAGGCATTTGCTGGTCTAGTTGTAACTTGGATGTATTCTGCAGGCAGAGATGTTGGATACATTTATACACTTGAGCATTCCTGCTTGCGAGGAACACGCATTTCAGCAGCTGTACTAAAAATAACTCCTACAGATAAAAGGCATTGAGGAATTAATCAAATGAATTATTTATTTAACCAGTCTAAATTACTTTCATTTTTGCACTAGGGCTGCCACGATTATTCGACTAATCACGATTATTGTCGACTATTATAATCGTCGACTAATTTAATAGTTTAAGCATCGTTTTTTTTTTTAATAACTTTGTTTTTCTTTTCTTCCACTGCCACGTCTGCCTTTCTGTCCTTGACACACATGCGCAGTAGTGATAATTAGGGCTGCCACAAACAATTTTTTCTATAGTCGACCAATCACCGATTGGTCGACTATTAAAAAAAATACAAAATTACAGAAAACGTTACAAGGTTTAGGACAGGCATTGCATTGGTGTCGTTTTTTTTCTGGTTGCCGGGTTTAATATTTTATTATGCTACTGTGGTGACGGCTCTAATAATTACTGGCTATTGTGGAATTTGTTCTCATTCAAATGTAAATTATGATCTAGGTAAAATATGTCCAAATGGTCAAAGATAAATTTTCATCCATTAAGGTTGAACCTGCTTCCTATTTCAGGCATTGTTGTGCAAATAACCTTGGGGTTTACTGGAGCCACTCAACATGGCTATAATTACCATTGAATCCTGGACTAATTGGATCTGACATGGCATCAGGTGACTTATCGATGAGGTTACCAGGCGGTTCTTGTCAGAGAAACACATCAATCCGCTAAACATGGCAACCTGGCACCCTGCTCTTACTTTAAGTACTTTCTACTCCGTAACAATCTGGTGTTAATCCGCATTCACCTCAGCCAGAGGTCTCCCTGACCGGCACTTGGCCATTAAGGTCAATTCGAATGCTGAGAGGATTAAGTCTTTTGTTTTGCTGTGACAACCAGTTAGCAAGGTGCTCACAAAGAAAGCAGCTGGTCCAAGGGGATTTTTTTTTGTTTTTTGTTTTAAATTAACTTCCCAGTGGCTGAATACGTTATGTGCATGTACATGAAGGAAGGAAATGGTGTTCTACAGAAAAAGCAACATTTGCTCCAGAGGGTTATAGAGACGCTTGCGATGTCCGTTGTGTCAGCCTTCATTGAGTGCATCAGAAGGGGGAAAGGGAACAGGTATGTGAGCTTGTGTTTTTAATTGATATTGTGAGTGAGTAGAAGATTGTCTTGTGATTCCAGAATGCATGTTTGTAAAATAAAATAAAACAAAGCGTGATGTGTCTGCGAATTATAAACTCAATATGCTTGAAAACAATTTGCCTTTTGCGGTAAATTTATTTTAAAAAATTTAAACAAAAGCCCAACAACATTTAGAAATTTGCAGACTTAAACAAATTTTTCTTTGGAACCTTTTTATATTCAGTGTCTGTTTCAAAAAACGATCTTTGCTGTTCAGCTGAGATTAAGTACTTCTACCCCTGCTGCCATGGTGTGTTTAGGCGAACTGGGTTCATGTTGTTGTAGAAGCTTCTACGTTGTAAACCTGGTACAACATAGACTAAATATTAGTTCCTGTATTAATTCAAACAGTCATAGATTGGAATTGGTGTTTCTGAAGTGGACGTAGAAATGTATTCTGAAGAAAAAAAATACTGTTCCTCATGGTTTCTACTACTGGAGGTGGCAGAGCTTAACCCTAACTTTACCCAGTCATTTCCTTAAGTATTAGCAGAGTTTACTGGAAGAGCTAAACACATGCTGAGAGGAAACGCAACCACTCTAGAAGGTGTAGTTCCTAATAAAATGTCTTGCTTCCTAAGACGTCCGAAGTTGTGTTCAAAGGAAATACTTGCATGAATTCTAGAAAAAATGTTTCTTAAAGCAACAGTGATTTAAAGGTACATCTTTAGTTTTTTTTTTCTACAATAAAAAACATGTTTTAATCTAGACTCATAGTTTGTTAGGATTAATCCACAACAATACATTAGTTTGTAACATAGCTTTCTATTTTATTGATACTATAATTCATACTGAGTCAATTCTGATTTTCCATACTTGCATTGCAGAAGAGTGAGTCCTCTGCAGCCATGCATGACTGGATTTGTTTTACAGTGTTATGAAGTAATCCCATGGATTTACTCACCTTTTTATTCAGAATCATACAGCCACAGCTGGGGCTGTGTGTGTGTGCGTGCGTGTGTGTGTGTGTGTGTGTGTGTGTGTGTGTGTCATGGAATAATTGGAATTCTGGACACACCTGCTGTCAGAGGAACATAACAAAGACAGTTTAAAGTATTTTGGCAGGTGTTTACACGTGTCTGTCTCTGGACGCAGCCACAACATTTTCCTGGTGAGTGGTTGAGATTAAAGTGAAGACAGAATTTCAGTTGGTCTAACCCCAGGAATACGGAGAACTCGTGCAATCGCCTGCAACAGATTGGAACACGCTGGGTTGCAGTGAGGCCTGTGGCAGATCAGGTTAGATTCAAGGTGCAGAAAGAGGGAGAGTGAATGATAGAAACAAGGACTGAGTATTTTGGGCTTGAGTGTCGAGTGATGGTTCAGTTCTGCTGACTCAGATGTTTGGGTTTTATTATTCTTTCAAAAATGTCTGACACAATCCCTCCCTGAAAGAACATCTTTTAAATGGGTCCAAGAGCTTTCTTGGGCTACCTTATGACTGAATTTGACATACATTTTGTCTCTAACTTTAAAGGGAAGGGGCAGTGGTGGGCAGCGTGAATCTTAATATTAGTTGCACTAACCCTAAAGCACTAACTCAACTATTTAGGTCCCCTAATTCTAAAGCACTAACACATTGGAAAAATTAGTCAACATGAGACAATATTTACTATGTGCAGAATGTTGTCACTTAGTGCCCTTGGCGGGCCAAATGGGAGTCACCCACAGGCCACATTTGGCCCGTGGGCCTTGAGTTTGACACATTGTAGATAAGTGACACACAGAACAAAATGTATGACAGCTTTCACACGCAACTGTGAACAATAATGTTGATCAATAGTATTTACAGACCTTGGTTAGTACTTCTAAATTTAGCAAGTGCTAATCCACTAAAGAATTAAAAAAATAGCAGCCCTAAAGCCCTAATCACGAAATTAGTTCCCCTATTAGTTCTTTAGGGGAACTGTGCCCACCACTGGGAAGGAGTATTATGTATTTCCCAGACACTACATAGTTCAATCTTATATCACAATCAAGTAACTGTTACTTTTAGTTGTTATGAAAGTCATCCAAAAAAATTGGACTTTGCATCATAGTCTATCTCAGGGGTCTGCAATGTTTTTGATGAGGGAATGACATAACATGATATAAAGCTCAAAAAAGTTGATTTTGCATAATACAATTTTCTCCACCCTCCCGAAGACCCGCAGTAAATAATCCCCATCAAAGCTGCGTAGCGAGATGAGTGAGCCCAAGCTCGAAGAAAGAAAGAAGGAAAAGAATGAAAACGCTGTCACACAAAAACAGGCCAAACCGGCTTTCTCACAGGGCTCCACGTGTTCATCTGTTATCTACAATCAGAAAACATTTCATTTTCCAGTGCTTTGTGGTAACAATTTGTTCTTCATCAGGTTAACTCGTCTTTCTCCCCCGTTAATCTGGTTAAGAATAGTTTTTTTACGCTTTTATGACAATTACAAATTTTGGAGTATGTGGATTTTCCCATAACTGCATGCATAATACACCCTTTAACATGTGTAAATTGCATCATCACAGATCTTTTTGCTTTTTTAGACTCTGGTTTGCACACTTATAACACAAGCTTTAAGTTTCTAAGATTTGATTGGGAAATTTTACTGGAGCACAGCAGATATATGCTGGGGCAAATGCCATCTTTGTGTTTTGAAACATGATGGATTTTAATAAGCTGGGTACATAATCTGTTTGTGTGGTTTGAAATGACAATCACAATGTAGCTCCCTTTTATTGATCAAACGAGACCAAACAGGCATATGAGACACAATAAATGTTCAGCTGTAATAATGTGGGTTTGATGCTTGTGATTAATCATCAGGAAAGTCTTCAGTGGTTTTCTGTGGTCATTCATTCTAGTATTTAAATGTTGCATCTAGAAGAGACCCAGTGGCTGAAACAATTGTTTGTGTTCTGGGTAATATGACTTTATGTCATGGTGGTTTCAAGCTTTCAGATGTTGGGTTGACACTCACAAGGGACAAAAATAGTAAACCTGACCACAGACACATCTGAGTTTACTTTGTGTTCATGGTAAATTGTTAGGTACATTTTTTCATTCCAGAGTAAGTGTGCCATGTTTTGGGGGGGTTTGGTGGTCATTACAGACAGGCTTCATCCTATTTTGGATTTTACAACTCTTGAGTCTGCTTTCAAAAGAGATGGGATTTTTTTCTCCTTGTCATTTAATGCTTCTCTTTTTTATTTTTGGAGTGTTTTGTTGTGAGAAAATAAAAGCATCAGAGCAGACCACCATGTCATCATTCAACTGAATGATCTTTTGTCATACTAAAATAAAAGTAAAAGAGAAGTCTGTTTTAGACTTGCTTATAATTAAATAAGTACTTCAGAAACACATTCTGGACCATGCATATTATTTCATTGCTGCCCTCTGCCCACATCATACCCACGTGATTGGCTTTGCACCCACCTCTTCAGCTTTAATCTACTAAAATACACGTTTGGGGCATATTTTTAATCGCAATTATTGACATGTTTTGTAAATCCTGACATTCTGGGCAGTAGCTTCAAATATTTCTGTCATAAAGGAGCTCCTGTGCCGGTGTCAAAATACAACTATAGCTCTTTGAAATATTGATTTGAGTTGCCTGCAACTACTCTATTTTGAGAGAGAATTTGTTGAAGCAACAAGGATGCAAGCCTCTGAATCGCATAAAACAATTGAGAACCCCCACATTTCAAGGCATTTTGAAGACTCAATCTGTGAATGCTGTTGACCAACCCTCTTAGCAAGAACACTATATGATACTACCTTAAAGCCCTATTGATTAAATGTATAATGAGTAAAACTTGGAATCTTTAGCTTAATATCTCATTCATTTGCAGGATGGAGGCCTCATGCTTGGACCTGGCTCTGGAAGGTGAGCGGCTCTGTAAGACGGGGGACTATCGTTCAGGTGTGTTCTTCTTCGAGTCTGCCATACAAGTGGGAACAGAAGACCTTCAAATCCTCAGCGCCATCTACAGTCAGCTCGGAAATGCCTACTTTCACCTTCAAGAGTATACCAAAGCTCTAGAGTACCATCGACATGACCTCACACTTACCAGGTAAAGGTTTTCACAGATGGACATATTGTCCAAATACTTTTTTTCCCATTTTTATTATATTGACCATACGAAAAGTCAGAGGTGATATTCTGTAATTATGACTTACAAAAGCACAATTGAAGATAATCAGGTTGAGGTTAGATGATTGATTGATTTAGATTCATTTTGGTAGATTTACATTACAAGAAAAAGAAAACTAAATGAAACACTTTGTTCGCCGTTGCCAAGCCAGGGGACTTAAAATTGCTCTCTCTTTGTTCGTTCATTACAACTTGGGATGAGTCCATGCTGCATGCCCGACCTTACCATGTGGTCCTATCAAAGCCCTGCCCCCTCACAACAGCAAGTGACATTTCTTTTTGGCTTGGGAAGCTCCATATCAGACCCTTTATGCCTAATCAGCAACAAATTGTGTCAGAACACCAATAAGAACTTGATCTCACTTGCTTTCAAGCATAAAGACCTTTTGGTGAAAGGCGTGGTGGTTCGGTGAAGTCAGACATAAGGCCACTGATGTACATTTGGCTATAAATTCCACATACTTCAGCCAATCTATATCAATTTCACTATGGTCAATCCTAATCCAACCCACTACAGCAGGGCTATTCAACTGGTGGCCTGCAGGCCACATCCAACCCATGCGTGACCAAAGTTTGGCCCGCTGATTGGTTCATTCATCTCTTAAGCCCAAACCCCCTGTTTTCTACTTAAATTACTCTTACGTTTTTTTGTTAAACATATATCTACAGAAATGTCAGAATTATGGCTAGAAGCTGGTAAAAACCCTTTCAATGAACACCCAAGACAGTTAAAACTACAAGTAGTTGAAGATAAAACTATAAATGTGAAAATAAAATTGGTTTAGAAATTTGGCAAGTCAGAGATGTCAAAATAATATTAGTGTCAAATAGGAGGCATGTGTTCTTTTTGTTTTTGATATTGTTTAATTATCACAACTTTTATAGGGTTCTGTATGTTGTATTCATGATTAAATACAGCAAAATAAACTATTTCAAAGGTAAAAGATCTTTGTAATACTTGGTTTATTTACATGATTACTTTAATTGCTGGATGTTCGACCACTCAGCTGTTGACCTGCAGTAACTGTGGCCCCCGGAGTTATTTAGTTGAATAGCCCTGCATTACAGGAATGCAGTCCAATTTTTAAAGGGCGTGGCTTAATTACATATAACGTTGTTGACATAAGGTTGGCTCTAAATCACACATATATGATTCAATCTGAGCCAAATTTTGTGTGCATAACACATTTGTGTAGTAGTTTGACAAGATCACTTTAGCCTCACGTCTGTTCGTCCATCCATCCATCCGTCTGTCCGCCTTTATGAGATGATTTAAATAATGAAGGCCTGTGATGATTACAACAAAAATGCTAACAGTTGGTCACAACTGAATGGTGATGGGGACATCAGCGACGGATCGCGTTAAGTTCTATCTTGTTTACAAATACAAAACAATAATTTACCAAAAAAGGAGTAGGCTAAGGCTTATACTTGCCTATCCTATTGAAATACTCTGTCTACAACAAAGAAAGATATCTACTGTCTCTATACATGCATATGTACACCTTAAATATACATGTGTATACATACACATTGGTTGGGTTTAGGGTTAGAGATTCTTCTTCCAGAAGCCTAACCCTAACCTTAAAGTTCACCAAATAAGCACATAATTTGAGATCATCATTCAACTCATTTCGTAATTTTACACCAATAACTGAAATGCATCTAGATTTTTACTTTTCTCTTTAGCATGTTCAATGATTAACAAACCTCATAAATTATATTCACTCTCTCTTAACCTAAATAATTTCTGAATTCCAGAAGGAAGACTTTTATTCAATGCTTTATACATTATTTGTAGTATTTTTATGCATACGATGTCCTGAAATTTAAGTATTACTTTGAATAAAAAGTTTATTAGTCGGTTCATGATATCCCACTTGCTGTAGAATACTTTGACAGGTGTATGATGTGCTGTATGTGGTACTATTGTTCTCCATTCTATTTCCAGAACAATTGGTGATGAACTTGGTGAGGCTAAAGCCAGTGGTAACCTTGGGAACACATTAAAGCTTTTAGGACGATATGATGAAGCAGTGGTTTGTTGCCAAAGACACTTGGATATCACAAGAGCCATGTATGATAAGGTGGGTGGTATTTTATTCCCCCTCTTCTTCTTTTGTTTTAGAACAAGAGCTGTTTGGCTACAAGTAGGGGAAAAATCAGACAAGTTGAATTGCTTTTTAGTGATTTGCCAGTGAAAGTTCAATTCTGGTTTGACGACTAAAATGTCCTTTGATTAGAACAAATAGATCCATTAGTTTTCAGCTGTACTACATTACATGCTGTTCACTCGTTTAACATTCTTTCTGCAAATGCATCAGTTGCCAGCCAGCATGCAAACAAGATGTCAGTGTATTTTAAGTATATAATTACAGCCACAGTCACTCTGGTTTCTGCTGTGCGTGTTGTAGGTTGGGCAGGCTCGAGCACTGTATAATTTCGGAAACGTTTACCACGCCAAGGGCAAGAGCATCTGCTGGAGTGGAGGTGAGCCAGGAGAGTTTCCAGAGGAGGCTAGGACTGCCCTCAGAAATGCTGCACAGTACTACGAGTGAGTTGGTGTTCAGTTTAATTTCACACTGATTGTTTACCTTGAGCATCGGGGTTAGGCAGAGGCACTAGTAGTGGGACTGTCCAAAGCATAAGCAGAGGAATCACTCGTTCAAACCCTGCGATGACCTCAAAATATGCTTTAAGGTGCCCACTCTGAATTGCCTAAAGCTTAAAATAAAATACTGTAACAAATATAATTGTTTGATGTACAGTTATTTGCTAAATAACTGAAGTTCTACTTTTATCTCCCCGCCCCAGCTGTTTCCTAACACTGATTTAGAATTCATGGTAATGCTTTCAAATACAACTGTTGCTTTCGCCCCACACATTTTTAAGGATTATGAGTTTTGAACCAACACAGATGGGCTTGCAGCTCTCCAAAGAAGCCAACCACACCTAGTTCTGGAAAATGACGTTACGCAAAGGTCAAATGTTAAATAGTTTACAGTTGACTGGAGACGGTAGGAGGGAAAACATCAACAGATTTCAGAGACTGAAGCCAGAGAAACAGTAAAACATAAAAAGGGATGGGTTAGAAACACAAAATGTAGATAATTGCTGTGGACTAATCATCTTTTTTAACGCTTGGCTTCACTCCACCACAAATTGGGGAGGTCTTTATTAGACTTGATTTTCATGTTTTTTTTTGTGCATGGCAAATCATAGGAACCAACACCACCAACAACATTAGTAAGAGGAGCTACATTTTACAGTCTGTCCTCAAGCTGCAGTCCTGAAAATCAACAACTGGCAGATTTTTCTTTGGGAAGCAGTAACAAGCAAAAAGATAGAAGGATGCCAAGTTACTTTGTAGGTTTGTAGCTTTCACAATTGGGTGAGTCAAGCTGACCAGTCTTGCAGTCATTTAATTAAAGATTAAGCCAACACAGCAACAGCTGAGCAAACTTCCACACTGTTTGGCTTCAGAATACTCTGTCACTAATTACGATTATTAACTCAAAGTTTGTTAGGAAGTCTTGCCTTCTGCCAGATGTTAAGCAAGAAGAACCCCCTCACTTTGCAGCCTTGACTCTGAACCAAATAAACTACAATGCCCCGCTGGTGTTTATGCTATTCAACACTGATTTGGTTCTGCAACTACCTTTGGTGTTTGCTAAAATGCACAACAAGCGCACTAATCCTGTCTGTTTTCTTTGTGCAGAACAGCAAGTTGGAATAAAAGTGCAGCTTGTCTGTGACAAGGGCTTTGACCTATTTTGTTTGTTTTCTAAAGAGCAAACCTTTGTGTGGTGAAGGAGTTGGGTGACCATGCAGCTCAGGGTCGGACTTATGGAAATCTCGGTAACACTTACTATCTCCTGGGTGATTTCGAAAGTGCAGTAGCCGCACACGAAAAGGTATGTTTAAAAGGATTTACTCAGATAAAGACGATAATCTGTATCACTTTTTACTCTGGGCAAATGGTTAACAATTATATTTCATTTTCAGATTATTTCCACAGAATTTATTTTCTGCTGACAATGTTCTGTTAGGAGTGATTAACTAGCAGTAATTTGCATCCTGCTGTTTTTCTTGTTGTGCAGCGTCTTCTTGTTGCTAAAGAGTTTGGGGATAAGTCTGCGGAGCGGAGGGCCCACTGCAATCTTGGCAATGCACACATATTCCTCGGCCAGTTTGAGGTAGCGGCCGGTCACTACAAGTGAGTAAATATGACTCCCGGTGTCATTTTTCACCTTGTGATTGGCTGGTTATAGGTGGACATAGAACCACTGTGGTCTGGCTGCAGCAACACAAGTGAAAACTTCTGAATATACAATCACTCACAGAACATAAATCACATTAAATCTAAATAGTTTACACTGGGAAATGGGTTCATTGCACAAACAGGAGAGGAGATTTTTTTTTGGCAGTACTAAAAGTGGTTTTTTTTTACCCTTGTAAGAAGTATACAGTACATACAAATGGCTAAGATAAGGTGAAGTACTGGATCAGTAATAACTGATGCTACATAGCTACTTGCTAATTAATATTCTTTAAAATGATCTTGAAAATGTTCTAACATGTCTAGCTAAAGTTTGGGTTATGTGTTTTTGCTAAAAAGTGGTAAGACATTTTCATATGGGGGAGGGTGGGTATGGCCTGGGGCTTGATGAGTAATTAATTAATAGAGAAACGGCTGTACGGTATATGTGATAGACAGTAGAAATGATATGAAGTTGGCCTACGGTAAAATTTCACCTGTCGTCGGTTATGTCAACAGAGCTGCGAGTGCAGAGACAACTAAGCAGGAGGAGTTAGAAATATTCTGAAAATAAAGAAATATAGTGTTTTAAAACATGTATAGAGAGAATAAATCCTCAAAATATAACAAAATACAGTCATCCTGCCTAAGCCTGATACCAACATTTTACTGAAAATGACAAGTAGATTCTTTCATCAGTTTGACCTCCCCCCTCCCCACCCTGTTCTCTCTCTTCCTCTCAGGAAGACACTGCAGCTGGCCCGGCTTTTGAAGGATAAAGCAGTGGAGGCTCAGGCTTGTTACAGTCTGGGCAACACCTACACGCTCCTGCAGGACTACGAAAGAGCCATAGATTATCACCTCAAGCATATGGTCATTGCTCAGGACCTCAATGATCGGTAAACTATAAAGGGCATTTGTGACCAGCTTTTACTGCAGCTTTGTTTGAGGTGTAAAGTGTGTGCACACTGAATGTGGGTGGTCTCAGAACAATTAACGTAAAATGGGTATAAATATGGGGCCTTACTATCACCCATTAAGCAGTTAAAAAGAAGCAATTTTTTTTTACTCTGCCAACCTTTAAAGTGACAACCTGTGACATGCATATCCTCAAAGAAAACATTTTTACATTTAAGAAACTTGGCGTAATACTTGTGATTTTACCCATTTTGTTACATAACTGGCATATTTTCTTTTGAATTAAGCTCAGCTAACATCAAAGGGGACCTCCTTTTAGAAAAATACTCCCTGGTTTTTAGTCATTGAAACAATATCTGAACTCTAACTCTTCATCTCTCTGATAGAGTTAAAATAATCTAAAGAAACATCAGATTCTTCTCTGTGTGTGTGTTCACACGCAGACATTCCCCTTTGACATCACTTTCTGTTACTTCACATGCAAATAACTCATCAGCTGTTCATCTCAGTGTTGTGAACTTTTTTTTGCAATATGTTATTAATGTTATTTTTCCAAAAGTGCATTCTTATTAATTACAAAAATTTGATGTCACGTGCACTTTAATACCTTAATTTATGACATGGAAATACTTTACTCATTTTAAAGTCTTTAAAAAAAGCATGAAAAATGTAAGAAAAAGGAAGTGGCTGCTCGTAATTTATTTCCTGAATTATATATTTTTTAACTGCAGTCAGACAAACTATCATGGAGAATTTTGGTATGCCCAGTGGAACATATACACAGATGTAAGAATAGATCAAACACACCCTTTTTTTGTGGATCCCAGCTGTAAAGAAAACAACACAAAAAGCTCATGTTAAGATCAAGCTGTTGCAGTCGTATTCTGATGGTTTGAAAAATACCTATTCTTGCATAATATCAGTTAAAGTTGCTCAGCCTGTTTCTCGCTGTGTGTTTGTACAGAGTGGGTGAGGGAAGAGCATACTGGAGCTTAGGAAATGCCCACACCGCCCTGGGGAATCATGAGCAGGCCATGTACTTTGCTGAAAAACATCTGGAAATTGCCAAAGAGGTGACTGTTTCTAGTTTCCTTCTGTCTCTGAGGCAACGCTGCTGTTTTTTAACTGGGCCACATCGCCATCTAGCGGTCCTTCTGTGAACGTCAGGATCTGCAATAACTACAGCAGGGCTATTCAACTAAAATGCTCCGGGGGCCACAGTTACTGTAGGCCAACGGCACAGGGGCCGAACATCCAGCAGTTGAAGTCATTATGTAAATAAACCAAGTATTACAAATGCATTTAATCATGAGTACAACATACATATGTAATAAAAGTAGTGATAATAAACTAATATCACAAATAAAATTGTGATATCTCTGACTTGGCAAATTTTTAAACCATTTTTTCCCCCTTTCATAGTTTTATCTTCAACTGCTTGTAGTTTTAACTGTATTGGATGTTCATAGAAATGTTTATCAGCTTCCAGCCAAGATTCTGATGTTTCTGTAGATACCAAACATCTATGTCTAACTAAAAGAACTTATAGGAATTAAAGTTGAAAACCGGGGGTTTTGGCTGAAAAGATGAATGAACCATTTGGCAGGCTGAACTTTGGTCACTCGCAGGCCACATCTGGCCCACATGCTGCTAGTTGAATAGCCCTGAACTACACTATCTTTGTTTGGGTGAAGCCAAATATGTTAAAGCCAAAGATTTGCTCAACTTTGTTTTTATTATTGTTGTTTTGTTTTCTTGTGATTGGTGCAGACTGGAGATAAAAGTAGTGAGGAAACAGCCAGGACGAACTTGTCAGACCTACGGCTGGTTGTAAGGCTGAAGTCAAACTCCAACATGACTCACATCTTCCCTAACACCAACTACTCCCCTGTCACAGAGGGTTACCTCCACCTACATGGTAACTCAGTCCTTCTGAAAGAGTTCTGCATGAGCAAACGTTTTTTATATGCATCTGAAGCGTTTCTAGTACGATGGTTGTATTCATAAACTTCCTACTTTTTAGTGCTTTACCAACCCTTTGCTGCCACTTCTTAAGTTTACAGTTGTGTGTGTTTCAGGGGTCAAGTCTTCATTAAGGAAAAAAGGAAGTGCAGAAAACCTGGAACCGAATCAGAGTCTTGTCAAACCCCAAAGAAGAGATTCATCACCACAACAAGTATGTGTTAAGTGTGATGTTAGTCGTAGTAGAAAGTTTTAAGTTTAATAAAATATTTATAATTACCCCCATAATATGTTTAGCCTTTGATTTATGATGATGAATTGAACAAGAATGGTTTAGAGGTAAATGCAGCTAAACACTTTGTAAACATTGTCTGTGTAGGACTGGGAGGAGAACCTGTTAGCTGGCTCATCAAAAAACACCATAAAAGCATCCACCAGGCTTTTCCTTTTCCAACGACTGAAAAGCCGGAAGCAGAAGAACAACAAGGCCTCTTCTAAAGATCAGGAGGAGAACCACAGCGAGCACACGGATTCTGAGCTGGGTTCACCAGTGTCTCTAAAGGTATTTCTGGTTTACTGTGGCTCATTACAACGTAGTCCGTTTAGGTATTCTGCCATCCAAGTACTAATCAGGCCTGACCCTGCTTAGCTTCTGAGATCAGATGAGATCCAGATAATACAGTAAAAATCAATAAATACGTATTTCATTTGAGGAAATGGGAGTACAGAAGTAGACGACAAATTAGAACAATAAAAATGGTTGTAATTTAATTTTTTTTTTGTCATATCTATACTTTTTACAATCTATGCAAAGTTTTGCTGTTTCTTTTATTCTTAAAAGGTTTTCTGTGGTAGAGTATTTCACCTTAATTTAAAATAGCAAACAAGTCATTTTGATTAATCCCATAACCGTCTTTGTTCCACCAGTGTGCAAAAATGGTGTTGTTTCTGCCTTAAACGTTTCCAAGCGCTACCGGGGGGCATTTATTTGGAAAACAACAGTGTCAGATGACTACCTTTTGTTCTTACCTTTTAGTTTGACACCCTTAAAAGAAAAATGTCGAAAGGCTTTTAAGGAATTTCAGGGTGACTGTTAAGAGGAAAATGCTGGAAAAAAAACCCCACTAATATAAATTATTGACATAACAATTAAACATTTACAATATTTTTTCAAAAATAAGAGAAATGACTGAGCAACACATTGTTCCAAAAAGATAAGTGTCTAAATAAAGAAAACAAAAAGTTATCTGAATCTAAATGAAAAATCCAAAATATAAAAACACATTAAATCTTTTTATGGTAATGTACTCTACTTTTGCAAAAAAAAAAAACAGCAAAAGCCTCAGTAACTTTGAAAATGTACTTTTTTTTTAATATAACTAAGCTGCTTGGTTTGTTTTTAACACTACAGCCAAGGCCACAGGACACCATAGGCGAGGACGGCTTTTTCGATCTCCTCTCTCGGTTCCAGGGCAGCAGAATGGACGACCAAAGGTGTTCACTTGGCCAGAGCCACCTCTCTGCCCGCCCCTCCCCCTCCTCTGCCTTACCTGTAGAGAAATGTGAGTCTGTCCTGTGTTTTCAGTAGCATTCACACCAAATGGATCTTCTTCTTTTTTGCTTCTCTTAAATCTCTCTCAGGCCTAAATATGTAATTTTCTTCTCTAATTAACCATGAGATATCCTATATATCCAGTTAAGGCTTTGCCACAAAGACTCACATGGTGTGAATGCAACATGTCAGCAAATGATGTGCGCCATTCCACTTTCATCGTCTGCTGTTTGTTTGAGCAGAAATTTCACCCAAAAAGTTAAAGCTTCTGTTCTTCATTAGGAAAATAAGCATTTATGAACGTCTAGATTTGAATGTTTTTTGTTCTTGTATAACAACAAACCATGATCAAGGAGGAACAGGTTTCTAATCCAGCTTTATCTTTTTGGGTGAAATGTTGCTTATTTTAAACTTTAAACTGAATTATCCCACTTTCCACTATTGTAGAAACTAGTAAAAGTGATTTAAAAGAATTCTGTCTTCAGCCACATCAAAAGACGAAACGTCGTCACAGGATCCTGGACATTTCCTGGAGCTGCTGGCCAGCTCCCAGGCCCGACGTCTAGACGACCAACGAGCCAGCCTCAGCCATTTTCCTGGCTTACGTCTCAGCACCTGCAGCCCGCCGCCTACACCCTCCACCTCCAACGCAGAGCCAGCCCCACCATCGGGTAATTAAAAACAAGGCCCAGCCTTTGGTTTTTTTTGTCAAACCCTCACATCCCTGGTGACATGCTGAGAAGCCCATTGTTTTGTTTTGTTTTTCCTCACAGCAATAACTCCTGCTGCAAACACAAGTCACACACCCTCCCTTTACAATCATCTCGTGGACAGTGCTGACCAGCCTGAAGGGGACGACGTCTTCTTTGACATGTTGGTGAAGTGCCAGGTGAGAAGGAATAAAATCAGTCTCAAAATACTGAAGTTAATGATGTCATAACAAATATTGTTTCAAAAATACCACAGGGTTCAGACGTACCCTTCAGCCTGTAGATTTTGCCATGTAAAATCTCAATTTAGGAGCTTTTTTGCTGCTATTTTAATTTGCTGTTATTAAAAAAAACACATTTTGCTGCAGCTGAAAGACCACAGTGAAGGTGGTTTTTTTCAAGTATTTGTGCTCCAGGAATTCAGCGTCATCTGCCCTCCTTTTTTGCTTACTTGATTTAAACTTATTTGCCTCCCATGGACCCCCGTCATACAATTTTTCTAGCGGGAAAATGACATCAATAGAAATACGTGGAGCTGGATTTTAATTTGTGTAATAAAACAAAACTCTGCGTTAGTTGTTTTCAAGAGTTTTCACTTTAAAGAAAGTTGTTAAACAACTCATGTTACAATACAAAGAGTTGGATGTTGTCTTGATATTTGTTAAATTTTATATATTGAGAAATATGTTAAAAAAAGTTTATTATTAAAACAACAACACACAGAGTACTGTAAATTGGTACCGGTACCAATTCCCAGTTACTGGCACCGAATGGATTCAAATGTCAAAGGTACCCATCCCTATTGAATACATTTTTGAAGCTCTCAAGGGCCACATAAAATGCTGCACAGGGCCGCATTTGGCCTGTAGGCCATTAGTTTGACACATGCTATAAATGGTCAGCCCCCTATTCTTTCAGAATAGCCTCCTACTGCTAAAATGTTTGAACTCCCTGAATCCTAGAACTTAATGTAAAATGCCCATAAAACCTAATTGTCTCTAGAAAAAAAAACACTCATTTGTTGTAAGTAGGATAAAGGATTTTAACCTTCATTGTGATTTGTTGGCTAATTCAGCTGTGCGCACCTGCACTGTGTTTCAGGGCTCCAGACTGAACGACCAGAGGTGTGCCGCTCCTCGTCCCACAACAAAGGGACCAACGGTTCCAAACGAGGATTTCTTTAGTCTCATCCTGCGCTCTCAGTCCAACAGGATGGAAGAGCAGCGGGTCCCGCCCCCCTCTGGTGTCAATCAAACCAAACCAGGCTGACGTCATGAAAGATTTGCCACAACATATCAAATGAAGTAGGCAAGGCTTTTTTAATTGTTTTTGTAACCCATAATACGATCGATCCCTGCCTTTTTGTTTTTTTCGGATCGTCCTGAGGACGTTCCTGCGTGTTGCTGT
Organism: Anablepsoides rubrolineatus; assembly: GCA_031762495.1. Lineage (NCBI taxonomy): Eukaryota > Metazoa > Chordata > Actinopteri > Cyprinodontiformes > Rivulidae > Anablepsoides > Anablepsoides rubrolineatus. The sequence continues at coordinate 8,529,725 of JARVGW010000427.1, read as the reverse complement.
GGACTTCATGAACTTCAAAAAAGGAATCAGGATTCCAGATAATAAAAAACAGAAACTGTGATCACACCGCATTCATTTTGGGTCACAAATGAACTTTTTTCTAACTCTTTCTGGAGGCTTGCATCAAGTCACGTCAGACTAAACCTGTATTCCAACATTGTTAGGAAAATAAAATGTATTTCTGTTCTTTGACCATATAAGTTTTCACTGTAAAGTAAACTGGAACAGTGCATGTTTAAACTGATCTCAGATCTGTGCAGCTGTAACTCATCACGAGGGCTCAAATTGCGGACGCCACTGAAACAAGAGGCCAAATCGTCAATCGTTCTGCGGAATGCTGTATTCGTTTACAGTATCAGCTTCTGGATATTGCTTCCGGAGATTTAAAGACTGCCACTTTTACTGTGTTAAAGGTTTTACGAGTCGTTTTATTACTATAAACCAAAATGGGATTTTTCAGCATTGTAACGAGCTTCTACAGAAGATTAAAGTGTGCGGGGTGAATAATAATTTTAACTTTTTTTTATACTGATGCCTTCTCCTGACAGTGGAGAAATAAAAACTCATTTAATTTACATTTCAGCATATTTATTTATTCATGAGTCACATAAATGTGCAACATTGTAGTTTTTATTGGTGACAATGTGATTTAAGGTTTGTTACAGTATCTTTTTTTTTAATGTATCCACATTGTTAAAGTGCTTCCTACATAGTGCTCTCCAATCTGAATCATCACAGCAGAACTCTTCAGTTCTACATTCAGGTCCAAATGAGTTGATTCGTTTTAGGGCTGATGAGAAATGTTCCTCCACCGGACAGAGCTAAAAAAAACTGGGAACTACTTTTTAAAAGTGCCCTTTCACTGAATTTAAAAAATATAAAGTGCAAAATAATATAATTTGTAGTTTTTTACACTACAGTCGAGTTTTGTTTGTCAAAAAAACCCCAAAAAACTATGCATCCGAAGTCAGCCTCTCGTGACGCCTCTTGCATCTGAAATGAGGAAAAAACTGTTTAGTTTCCATTAGAGCTACTGTGAGGAGAAGTTACATTCAAAGTTTTCTAACTTGCTGCACTTTGCAATGACAAATAATCAAGTCAAATTGTCACTGCATTAAAGTAGCATTTAAAATACAAATATATGTACTATTATCTAGGAAAGGAAACTTAATTTAAAGCTTTAATTAGTTATGATGACAAAGCTGTGAGCTTACCTGTCGATGCAGCAGGTGAGGAGGCAGCCGTTCATCCTATCAAGCCTGAATGCTCCAGATTTTGGCAGATCTGTACACCCCAACAGGAACCTTTGAAGCTCTGATGTCGGGACTCCGCTTTGTTGCTGCTGCTAAGAGGAGAAATCAGACGAGTTGTTAGGACTGAAGGTGTAAAGTCAAACAAGCAGAGGTCTATAAAGTACTTGAAAAACATAACTACGGTAAGTAAAAGTAATACTGCGCCATAAGAAACAGTAAATTTGTGGTTATCACCTTGATTGTGTAATAGGTGTCAGTGATAATGGTGATGAAAAGGCTGAGGATCATGTAAATGAAGAGGGACACGAAGGTGTAGATGTAAATTCTGCTGAACACCCACACCAGGCTGCTCTTCTGCTTCATGTTCTTAAAAGTGGGGAACATGTCATCTCCGTTGATGAGAGAGAACAGACACTCCGAGCCGGTGTTTAAACTCCGGAACTGCAACAAGTTCACAAATAATCAAAAAAAACACACCCAGTTTTAGTTCCTAAAGATCCTATTTTGTCTTTACTTTGTGCAGTAATATGTTACCTTTTCATGATATGGACCAATAACAATCCAGCCACATAAAAGGTAACTCAGGTAAATAATTCCAGCGCAGCAGATGAAACGGATAACGTTTGGAAAAGCTGTCCTGAGTGTCACGATGAGAATCTGCAAAAAGACAAAAAGTCAGTAAAATCTGTAAAGTTTTCGTTAATAACCACTGCTTGGATTATAACTGCATTTTCTTTTGAAGAACATAGAAAAAATCTTTTTTTTTCCCTAACTGGGTGCAAATTTTCAGGATGTTTCTTGAAGCATTTTCGAAGTTTGGATCTTTTTCACTTGATACCCAAGTGTTTTTAAATATCACAGAAACAGGAATCGATACAAGATATTTCTAATGTATTGAACTTGTGTGCCATATTCAGATCTAATTATTCCTTCTGTTCAGTAGGTGATCTTTGATCTTACATTATACTTCCTGAAGTAGCCCATATAGCGGATGACGCCGATCCAAACAAACATGGTGCCTGTGCCGAGGAAGATGCTGCACACGTCGTAGCTTGTCAGGACCTACAGAAAGGGTTAATGACACGACGACTCATCCCAGATATAGTTTACAATCTGACCTGACGGAAATATGAGCCAGTCCCTGAAGAAGAGCTCATTACCTTAGTCTGGATTTGGATCTTGAGAATGGAGCCTACGATGGTCAGTATATCGCTGATGATGATCAGGATATACCAACCGTTCACAAACTCGAACCTGTCCGACCACGGCAGGTGCTTACCACAGGTCTTTCTGCAGTGGTGGACATACTCCTGTTCAGAGCATAAAAAAATGGATTTTATCATAAAACTTTAAGTCAGCAGCAAACCATTACCGGATCTAAATTTTAAGTATGCTTCAATGTATTTACTCTAAAGTATTTTGGTCTTTTAGCTCGTTGCTGCTACTCTGCCATTTTTAGGTTTTATCTGTTTGATAGATTAAACTTTTATCTTGTCTTTTGTTGCTTTTAACTAGTGCTTTGCTATAGTTAACTTTTAGCTAGCCTTTTTTTTAATATAACTTTCAGTCAGTTTTCTTCCATATGTTTTTTGGAACGTATTGTTCCAGAATTTTTGTGTCATTTCAACAACTTGTGTATCAAAACGTTCAGCTCATTTAGGAAATTCTGGCTACGACTTTTGGTATTTCAGCAATTTAGATTTTTTTTTTTAGATATTTTGCTTTTCCTGTAATTTAGTTTCTTGTTGAAAGTGATTGGAGCCATCTTCAACATCCTTAAAACCCTTTAAAATGTTTCTAACTCTTTACTGAACTTTTCACCTTTTTATTCTGGTTCAGGTTTTTCAACTTCTTTGTGCTAATTTTAGCTTCCATCAACTGCTTTTTTGATCATTTAGCTGTTTTCAGCTAATTTTCTACTTCTTTCTGCTAACATCAATGTTTCTTTTTTACTTATTGTTAACTTAAGCTTTTTATACTCCTTTCATCTTCATTCTGCTGTGTTCATTTACTTCTGCCTTAATCTTTAGTTGTTGACTAAATTGAGCATCATTCAGCATCATGTTTTTTCTTTTTAGCTTTCTTTGTCTTAATTCAGCATATTTGAGCTTTTTTTGTTTTAGTGAAATTCATCTTTTTGCGATATTTTCAGTTTCTTACTCCTTAATTCAGCAAAACATGTTTTCTTTGGTTTAATTCAGCAAACCTACTTTTACAGTTTGTTTCTGCTAATTTCACTACTTTTCAGCTATTTTCAACTAATTTTAGCATTTTTGTTTCAGTGAAATTCACCTTTTTTTGCAATATTTTCTACTTCTTACTGCTTAATTAAGCAAAGCATGATTTTTCAGTGACGACCCCAATTAATTTCAAGGTTAAAATAAAAGATCAAGGTCACACGTGAATCATTGTTCTGCATGTTTCACCTTCTTTTGTCTACATTAAAGCTGTATCCTTTCAGCAATAGTCCTTCACACTGCATTTTTGCAGCTTTTAGCTCTGACCACTCTGTCTCAAGCTTCAGCAAATTCATTCAGAAACTTGTTTACACTGCTTTTTGTTTGTTTTTTGCAAAATCCCGTTTCTCCAGTCATTATTTTATTTTAATCTTCAGAATTCCAATGAACATCAATATTTTTATGTGACACTTTTGATAGCCTGACTAAAATGATTATATTTTTATACTTACAAACATCAACACAATCCCTTTTATCACTGAGCGTGTGCAGAGCACGAACGAGGTGATGCAAGTTATGATGATGACGCAGTCGAACAGCACCGTCAGGTAAAGGTTTTTAGCAGCTGTGGAAACAAAGAAAAAGGTTTTAGAATAGTAACTTGAACAGAGCTCTGCAGTCATGAACACGATCCTCTGAGTGCATTCAAAGCAGCTCAGTGAACTTACAGGCTCCGTGTACTTTCCATTCGTTGCATTCATTGATGTACACATCTGCATCCAGGTCCACCTTAATCCTGCCGCTGTGAGCGTAGTTGTTAAAAGTTACCTGTTGACCAAACAGACAGATTTTAAGATTCATTTCTAAACAGAAGCCTTTGTTAAATTATGCAACTATTTCATCACCCTGTTCTCTTATTTGTGTACATAAACCATTCAAACTGGTGTCAGATTTCTACACTGTAAATAACTTTTCAACAAGGCTTTAGGTGGCATACAAGAACGGTGAAGTCATAGCAGTCTGGCAGCTCTAGATGTTGCACCGTTTGTAAATTGACGCCCTTCAGAACGAACGTGATCGTCACAGAGAGCATCCTGGAAGAAAGAGCAGGTGGGTCAACTTTATGTGAAAGGGGAGGATGACGATGCTGCTGTCAATCATGTGAGTGTTTCTTACAAACCTTTTGAAATGCAGTGTTAAATTCTGAAGTGAGTCACGCGGTGATAGGGACTGCATTGGATAGATTTCAAGGCATTCTGTTGAAGTCAGACAAAACAGAAAAAAAACAATGAATTAAACAATTCACTGTCAGTATTTATAAAAGTGTAGAACATACACCGTGTTCCAAATTATTATGCAAAAAGTGTTTAGGAGTGATAAGGGAATAATTATTTGGTTTATCAGTTAAACTCATTGATGGTAATATGTGTCAGAGCTCTTTATAGCACTGAAAGCAATTGCAGATACCTGTGCTAATTAGTTTAGCAGGTGTGTCCAATTAAGACTACTTAAGAAGGCTGTCCCACATTATTAAGCAGCCTATATTTTCAGCCAAAATGGGAAAGAAAAAGGTTGTGTCGGCTGCTGAGAAGCAACAAACCGTGGAGTGTTTAGGTCAAGGCATGACTACAATCAACATCGCCAAGACACTTCATCGTGATCATCGCACAATCAAGAAGTATGTAGCTGATTCACAGCACACACGTGTACGTGCTGATAAAGGAAAATTAAGGACTTTTTCCAACAGGCAATTAAGTCAGGTTAAAAGAGCAGCTGCAAAAATGCCTCGTCATAGCAGCAGACAAGTTTTTGAAGCTGCTGGTGCCTCCAAAGTCCCCCGAACAACAAGATGCAGGGTCCTTCAGAGGTTTGCAGCTGTGTGTAAGCCATCCTGTCGACCTCCTCTATCCACTGCACACAAGCAGACACGGCTCCAGTGGACCAAACAATACATGAAGACTGACTTCAAAACTGTTTTCTTCACCGATGAGTGCCGTGCCACGCTCGATGGTCCAGATGGATGGAGTGGAGGACGGCTGGTTGATGGACACCCCATGTGAACAAGGCTTCGGTGCCAACAAGGAGGAGGTGGAGTAATGTTTTGGGCTGGAATCATGGGGAGAGAGATTGTCGGCCCCTTTAAGATCCCTGAAGGGGTAAAGATGACCTCCATAATGTATGTGGAGTCTCTCAAACAGCACTACCTGCCATGGTATATGAAGAACCGCCATGCATTCTGCAGCATGATCATTTTCATGCATGATAATTTCATGCTCCAAAGAACACATCTGCATCTCTGGCTGCTTAGGGCATAAAAGGGTACAAACTTATGGTGTGGCCTCTATGCTCCCCTGACCTCAACCCCATTGAGAACCTCTGGATCATCATCAAAAGGAGTGTCTATGATGGCGGGAGGCAGTTCACATCAAAGCAACAGCTCTGGGAGGGTATTCTGTCCTCATGCAAAACAATTAAAGCAGATACATCCAAAACCTGACAAATTCAATGGACGACAGAGTTCAGAAGCTCCTTTCCAACAAGGGGTCCTATGTGCAAATGTAACATCACCTAGAATTAAGTTTTGACTTGAAAACTGTTTGATTTCTGTTTGTAACAACCTTCTAATGATTATAATTTCACAAATGACCAGTTTTTTGTTATTTTTATAAATGATAAGGTTGCAAACTCTGCTGTGCATAATAATTTGGAACGTGCATTTTGAGTGTTTTATTTTTTTAAAAATATACTGTTATCATTGGCAGTTTGTTCAAAAACCTTTTAATTGTATTCTAATAGTTGATGACTGGAAAATTACAATGACTGCAATTCATATAGGTAATTTTGGAAAATCTGAGAAAATATTATTTGCATAATAATTTGGAACACGGTGTACTAACGCCATCAGAGCTACGAGTGGAGTTTTTCTTTCGGCTGTTCCTTTCTTGCCACAGCAAGCAAACTGGAATGAAAGATTTGGCGATTGTTTTTACACCGGATGTACCTCCCTTTAACGCAACCCGAGCTCTGATCTGCAGCTTCATGGTTACGAGCCTGCAAGCACCGACCACAAGGCTACCGCAAAACCGAGAGCTGCGAGTAAAGTGTAAACACGTGGTTCCTGCTTTTGCACATCCGTCGTTCTAACCGGCTTCATCTGGTGCTCTGCCAACTGTCTTGAAATTCCAACTCGCACGTTAGCTTTGCTTGTTTCTCGATCCAAAACATTTCACCTGAAGGCCAGGCATCATGATGCATCTGTTTCTGGTAAACAGGCTTTTTTTTACTGAGCCTGTATGTGTTTTGGCTCATTGTGCTGCTGTGGAGGAAAAAAAAAAAAAAAAAAGGAAATGACCGTACCACTAAGTTAAAACCAGATGAAATGGTGAGCAGTAAATTATAATAGGAATACTATGTACACCAATTTAATTATCATCTTTTTACAAACAAAAGAAAGCTGTAGGGACAACATGTAAACGTTCTAACGGTTGTGATATTCACTCCCTGCAAATCACATGCTTCTCTACATCCTGTTTTTCCTCCTGCGGTCATGTTTTATTTCTGCTGAGCTCAGAAGGTGTGAGTCATTGTTTCTTCCAAACATCATGAGATCTGGAAAAACACTAATCTGAGACTGATCTCCAGCCCATATTTTGAACACTTAACAGACGGTGCAAAATCTTATTTTTAAAATGTTTCCATTAAGTATTTTGGAGTCAGCCGTGTCTGTTTGTTAGATAAATATTGGGATGGATTTGAATTCAACTTAAAATAATGAATCACTGGACTTCATCAATTTGGTTTTATAGTGTAAGATAGTAAAAAAAGTAGCTTTAGGTTGAATTTAATGATCATAAATGATGAATGGCAGCAATAATGTTTACCCGTTTCCACTTGAGCATCAATCTCAAAGGTCTCAGTTCCAGGATTGATGCTCCCGTTCCTGTAGAAGGCCTGGCACAGCAACAGAGGGGTGTAAAAGCTGCCGTTTCGTTCGTACTCCAGATTGCCCACCGTGTTGTTGTGCAGAAGCCCGTACTGTAATTAACCAGTTAGAGTATTAGAACAGCAACAACATTTTTGACAACATATGGGGGGGGGAGTACAACCTCAATAATTCAATTTCGTAGTAAGAAATTGATCACAAATGTGCATAATAAAGCCTAGCTCTTCTGGGTCACAGGTCAACCAGTGAAACGCTGAGGTTGCTTTGAAAATGCCAGTGTAATTGTGCAAATTCAACGAGCTCAAAAAGCACACATGTAGCTGAGATATTTATTGAAATATTCAGCTACGAGTATGTATATATGTCTGTGTGTATATCTATAATACACATGAATGTATGCAGGTATATTTGTATATATCTATATGTATATATGGGTATTAACTTATGTATGCCCGCTTTACAAACAAATTAATTTATTATTATAGGGATATGTATCTTGTTGCTATGTCTTCTTGTATGTATTTTCAGTCGTTGGGTGTGTGGCCTTGTGTTCTCTTGATGTATATTTGATATATTTCGTTTCAATCTTAATCATGTTTCTTTTTTTCCTTCTCTTCTTTTCTCTTTTTTCTTTCCTTAAAAAATCACTGGTGATGAAGAAATTAAGAAACTAATATTTAGTTTCTTTTTCTACTGAAGTGAAAAAAAAGAAAAAAGAAATACTCATCTATAATCCTAAAAGAAAGTTTAACACAAATCAGGTCTATTTCAATGAAAACAACAAAAACAAAATGCAGAGATTTGCAAATCCATCAAACTGAAAAAGATTGAAAATCACTGTGTTCTGTTTTTTTTGTTTATGTTTTACCAGAGGTGTTAAAAGTATTCACATTCATTACTTAAGTAGAAGTGTATAAAAACTAGGGTTTAAAAATACTTTTTTGGAAGTAGATGTATCAACTCAAACTTTTTACTCAAGAGTATAAAAGTACTGGTTTTAAAACTACTTAAAGTATAAAAGTAAAAACAATAAACACTTAAAGAAGCCATTAAGGATAAAAGCTTAGGCTGTGCCACAGGGTTCTATATTGTGTAGTGTATATTCCCCCCAATTTTTCTTCTAAAGTCAATAATGAATATAATGTTAAATTAAAATGACAATGTTGACAAATTTGGAATTAACTGACTAGACTACTTGTTTCAGACACGATCGTCTTCATTCTAGGCTCCATCTGCTACAGTCTGTCCTGCTGGATGTGATGTGAGTCATACATGTGTGATGGAGTGAGTTCAATCCAACAGGATGTCAGAAGGGTTTAAAGTTACACTTCCCATCCAACCACAATCAAATTCACTCTATCCAAGAGCTCCGTGTATCTGGATAGATTTCTATTTATTTATTTATTTATTTCTGAACAATGAAAAGATGGAATAAAAACAAGTCAAAGTTAAAGAGAAATGAAATACTTTTTGCATTTCTAAAAAGCAAGGAGTAGAAAGTACAGATAATTGAATTGAAATGTAAGAAGTAGAAGTAAAAAGTATAGGCTGAAAAATAATTACTCCACTAAAGTATAAATAACCAAAATTGCTACTTAAGTAAAGTAATAAAGTATTTGTACTCAGTTAGTTACTTGACACCTCTGTGTTTTACATAATGTCCCAACTTCACTTGAATTGGGGTAGTAAGTGGAGAAGGAACTCAGCAGATTAGATTAACTATTGTTGGACAGATATAAATCCTCCGAGTCGAGGACAAGCTCACAATGCAAACAATCACATGATAAGTCGTCTGGTTTTCATGTATAAGTTCGCAGGGTTGTAAAAATCCAACAATAATTTACAGTAGCACAAAAGCAAAAAAGGAGACCTGCTGTTAACACCACATGATGAAAAATAAGGCAATAATATACAGAAAGACTAAGTTTGGCCTACTTTCTGTTTCTACCAAACAAAACAATCCTCTCACCTGTGTAATGATATACTCCATGTGATCGTAAACGTCAGCCTGTTTGTATAAAGCATACGTCTCCATGCCCCCGTCAACGTAATCTTTCAAGAAGAGGTGCTGGAATGTCATCAGGTTTTCTTCTTTGAAAGTAACAACCATCTGGTTGCTCAGTCCAAAAGACACCAGCTGCAATAGTAAAAAAGATAAGAGAAGCAGAATCCTAACAGGCACGAGCAGAATTGTTCTGAGTTTGACATTAAGTCTACACACCTGTATGGTAATAATGGCAATTTTAATTATTTGTAGTATGAGTTTCCACGGTTTTCGTCCCCTCGCGTGGTACTTCTCACAGGGGTTCATGAAGTAGTACTTGATCTTCCTTCTGAGGCAGTCCACTTCCACCAGGTCCTCCAGGTTCTGGGGCTGGTGGTCCTCACAGGGATTGGGGTTGTTTAGGTTAAAAGCATTATACACGTCACTGGAGTCCTCCATCTCTGAGATTACTGCAGAATATGTTCATTTAGAAGGAAACAAATGGAAGTTTATAACCTGTGACAGAAAAGCTTATAGCATAATAGCAACTTAATGAAAACGGATTAATTGCAGGTTAATAACCAAATTAAAGTACAAGTCATTCTATTGGTTTTAGACTGACCAGTTTTCTGGTTTGGTTGGTTTATTTTGGCCCGAGAATGAGGAAATGAGAGACGAAATCCTTAAAAGACCAAGTTTTCACCAAAGGACAAAGATGGGGAAATTGAACTAAAACTGCTATCTAACAATATTAATAATGCACAACATTCGGAAACCAGAAACCTGGATCAAATGTCAATTATTCATTATTCGTAAATGTAAGAAAACGTTACCGATATGTCCCGCACTGGCACAGGTCAGTCAACTTCCACAGCACCCAGCTCAGTTTATAACACAAGCTCCGACTCAAAAAGTCTTCGTTTCGACACAAATTATTACAAGAAAATCCGCAAACTTTATCCCAAGAGCCATGAATTAAAAGACGGGAGTCGACAGAAACTTCCGAAACACTTGCCAGTCAACACTCGTGTTACGTCACGGCGTTCCTGAAATATGATTGGCTTATCTATATGTCCGTCAAATTGGCCGTTTATGACACCGCCTCCCTTGTAACTAATAGAAACCAAACATTCTCGCCGATGAGTGGTAAATTTGAGGGATGCAGGAGTTTTAATAACCGGTAAATTGTGTATATTTGCTTTATTTTTAGCGTTTAAATAAGTGATTTTTTTTATTGTGAACCTAATTATATTAACCTAATTAATTTTTGAACTGTTTTAAGGCTCAAATCACAATTTCCAACGTTAGTGGAAAAGCAACAGGACTGACTAGCTAACAAAAAAAAACAGCACAACCCATTTTACAAAATAATCTTTTTTATTCAGTACTTTGTATTTTAACAGGAGCATAATTTTAGACTGAATGTTTACACTTTGCTTTCTTGGACTGTAATATTATTGCAAGGAAAGTGCGCTCGAAATCCAATTCAAAACCTGACATTTTCACCCATTTTGTTCACTAAACCGACAACAAAATTATTGTTTTTATCAACTCATTTACTGTACAATTAAAAAGGAAAGTTTATTAAGTAATTTCTTTACTGCATTACTGCAGACCAAGTAATGCTTCAACAAAATTGCAGTTTTTTTATTTTCCACTAGATGTCGCCACCTGCACTAATAATGAACTTGGATAATTTTTGTAAGCGCCTCGCTCCACTGTGACCGAGTTTAGCTAGGTGAAAATTGAAATATTAATATGGACAAAATAACAGTATTTGTCTGATATTTTTGTCATAACTATAATTGTCTTTCACTGTAGAGTCTGTAAATCCAAATAACAAGGATGGCACCCAAGAAAAAGAATCGCTCGACAAGTGGAAAGAGGAGCGGTAAAAGTGAATATCTGATTATTTGTACACATAATATGCTAAATTTATGCACAGAACGACTAATTGACTTTACTTAAACTTTCAGGTAGGAAGAAAAGTCACTCTCCTGCCTCTCAAGAAAGGACTGGTAAATGAATTTCAAGTTTTATTTTTTTTCCAGAATTGCATTACTTCTTTCTGTAATTTTAGCCTATACAATAAGTTAAAGGGGAAAGAAAGTAGATATTACCCATTCCCTGGTTAATCAGTGAATCTGTGTGTAGAGCTTTTTTTTAAATCCTGCATAGATTTTCTGCACCTATACATTTTCCCAACAAACAGGTAAACTCCCTCCTGCTTTTTGACACTTCAGATTTAGTAGCCCTGAGGATAACAAATCAAAAGGCCAGTTGCTGCACTTTTTAAATGCATTTCTGACATAAAGACATGGATGGCTCAGAACTTTCTACAGCTTAATCAAGACAAAACAGAAGTTCTAGTTATTGGACCAGAGGATCAAAATGGAAAGATAATTTCAAAATTACAAACAGAATCTTTTAATCCTTCCAAACAAGTCAGAAGTTTGGGGGTTCTTTTTGACTCGGAGCTTAGTTTTATTCCACATATTAAACAGAGTGTCAAAACAGGATTTTAT
>JARVGW010000427.1:8495016-8509755 GCA_031762495.1 Anablepsoides rubrolineatus | reverse complement strand
ATATTTACTTTGCAGATGTTTTTCTATTTGCAGAGCATTTGCTGTTTGCTGCGCATTTGCACCTGTGGGCCACCGTAGGAAATGCTATGGACATTAAATAACATTATGCTGTGCTGTCTTTAAAAAAACAGTAAAATGTCGTAAATCAGCTCTACTCTTAAGATTTACTTCTACACTTCGCTTAAAGTGAGACTGAGACGCTTGATGACTGACTTTTAGACTCAGCTTTTAGCTAAGAAGTGTTTTTCTTAACAGCATTCTTAAGAGTAATTCTAAGAAGTTTGTTAAATGCGGGCCTCTAACCTCTAACCATCTTTTCAAAAACAAACTGATGTAGTCTTTTGAATTTCTTGTAAACATCCAGGATGGTCCCCTGTTTGTGTCACGGTTCTCCAAGGAGATTTACACTTCTGGATGCTGGTCTCTGTCCCGACCCGCTGTCTTCTTTGTTGGGAAAGAACATGGCACCATCGAGGTGTGGAACCTGTTGGAAAAAACCAACGAACCGTCACAGGTTCACACCATCATCAACAGCAAAATTACCTGCATCAAACCCTGGATCGTCTCCAGTAGGTTTTTCACTTATTCAATTAGAAATATTAACTTTTTATTTTACATAAATTGCGAGGCCAGGCGGCACACTTGTATTGTTTTTTCTACCGCCAGCCAAGCATCACTTCTTGGCTGTGGCAGACGAGCACGGAGCTCTCCAAGTGGTTGAAATATCAAAGAAGCTCTGCGTTCCTTTCAGGAATGAGGTAGGTCAGCCCAGGAATTTGCTACCTCCGGCTTTTCAACACATTAACATTAGCATCATTTAAAAGTCATGTTTGGTACTGATACTGCATGGCAATATTCAATCAACCTGTCATGGAGTCGTTGCTTTATTGACCACGAGGGAATATTTCAAACATCTCACATCTAACTGTGCCGTTTCTTCTTTGTTCATGTCAAGAGTTTGCGCGTGAAGAAATATTTTGAGCGGGAGACAAAAGGCATGGAGGGTTTTCTGAAGAGACAGGAATCCTGGGTGAAGCAGAAAAAGGAGGAAGAAATCAAGAAGAAAACGGTGAGCCACCGCTGCGGACTGAAACAGTCGGTTCTTGTGTGGAAAAAAAACTCTGGATATACAAAGGTTCACTAAGAGGGGGTCCTGAAAACAGAAGGGGCTGTGTTAGACAGGATTTGTAACAGTTTTTATCAGTCACTACAATTAAGGTCAGTGGTAAGTGGTCTCATTAATTGAGCTTGAACAGTTTGAGAAGGAGGTTTCTACAGTCACTAAGTAGGAGTTTATTTTGTGAGCGTAGTTTGCCCAAGACATGATTGGTCAGATTGACGTGGGGTTTGAAGAAGCTGGGGGGCAGCAGAGAGTTACAGAGCCCACACAAAAGTTTGTTTTGTATATGAACTAAATTAAATCAGACTTTTATTTTGAAATATCCAGTTACCAAAACAGGATGTGTCGCCACAAATTCGTAAAATTGACATTGATGCTTCGTGGTTGCACTGTTAAAATATTGGCATATGGCATACTTCCATGTGTGGCTGTGTGATATATTCATTCTGAAGCTGAATTAAAGTAGTAGGCAAACTCGCTAATGGTGAACATGTGAATTTGGTAATAAGCCGGCAGGCACAACAGTGTTAAATGACTTTTGCGAGGGAACACAAATGGTATTGCGAGGTAACGCAATACTATTGCGTGGGAACGCAACTGAAAAAAAATCTCCCATGTCTCCTGGCGGGCTCCGTGGAGAGTAGCTTGGTCGAGTCAGGCAGGAAGCACCTATATTTTTTAAGATTAATTTTAGCCATTACTTGAGAAAGCAAGGTGCTAACTGCACAAAATTTGAACACCGTACATGTGGAGGGACGTGTAACAAGTGGTTCGGTCCAAACATCCCTAACCAGCCTGTAAAACGATCGCTATCAATCAAATTAATATGATTATTAGTCATAATTTGAGGCAGGAAGAAGTTTGCCGCATGAAATTTGAAGTCAATAAATTATGTTTACATGTTTTATTTGAGTCATTGTTCTGTTTTAAACTGTACACAGACAGTCAATAAATCATATTTTTTTACTATTATAACGTCCTCTTTTTTTAGTTGTTCCAAAAGACATGTCAATCTGATCACTCACGGTTAGGGTTAGGTCAGTGGGAGCGAGGTGGTCTGTACAGAAACACATGCACACACACACACTCGCACATCTAAGGTCAGTTTAGAGCCACCAACCTGTAGAAATCAGCGCCGTTCAAAAATGGAAGTCTGAATAATAGCAGAAACCCACTTGGATATCTTTAAAAATCTTTATTGTCATCTGCTCCAATCAGCTCCACACTGTAGTACACAGCACAGGCCTCAGAGTCAAAAGCTTTGAGCTCATATCAGGAAAGCAAAACAAAATAAGTTCAGTCTGTTTCAGGCTGAATCTAAGCAGAGACGCTCTCCACAACTCAAAATGTCTAAAAACACTTCTACTCATATACACAGCCTTATAACGTAGTGTTGAAGGTGTTACCTTCTACATCAGACGTTAGCGTAACCAACTTTTGTTTATGTTACACAACAGACACATCCATAAAACACATCAACTCTCATTGTCTGTTTTCAACCTTATTGCTGCATTGATCAGAATGTGTAAAAGTACAACACCAGATCTAACATGTTACAAAATTTCTTTCAGTTCTATTATGTTTTTGGAGGTTGGGAGGAAACTCCACACAAAGGCCACAGCTGGGTTACAAGCCCAGGAACGCCTTGTTTGACAAATATGAAGTAGTATTTTTATTGTTTTTCTTGTAAATTTATGATTTCTATAAGTAATCTGGTATACAGTAATTCTTGAACCACCAGCATCAGAATTGTAAAATGATGGGTCTACATCTACAGCATTTTTAGACAAGCTACTTTTAATTATTTATTGTTAGATTTTGCATCCATAAAGTTCCGTTTTAAAACATTCAGCTGCCATATTAAATTTGTATTTATGGGTCAAAGACTGAAAAAGTGTGTATCAATGTGCCCTATCTTTTGTGACTTTATCCTGACCAATTTTTAATGATTTGATGATTTCTTTGATTTTGTTTTTAGTTACCTGACAAACCGGTCAAGACCCCAAAGGAGAGTGAAGACTTGGAACTGAAGGAGCACAAAGATTTCCTCATGCTGGAGGAAAGTATTCTGAAAAGCTTGGGCATGTAGACAGAAGTGGTCGTGAAATCTGTACTTCTGACTTTTTCTTCTTTCTTCAAAAAAGATGCACTTCTTCATGACACATGACAGTTTGATGACTTAATGATGCGTTCAAGTACAACCTGTACATTCACACGCAAATATTAGCTACTGTTAATATAAACAGAGATGCCCAATTTACTCTAACATTTACAAGTTTCTGTATAACCAATGCATGTTTTCCCATTACAATATGAAATTTAACTAAATATTAGTAAGTTATGAGTTATTGTCAACTTTTTAAAATGTTCTAAAATAAAAGTCACGTTATCATCAAACCTAACTACAGTCTTGTTTAGTAGCTCCTCGAGCACATATGATTGCACTTTTCTCAGTTTCAGTTCAATGCATTCTATTTCTTTTGTGTTTTAATTTCCTGTGGATTATTGATTTTACAGGTTGTACATGAATGCACCGTAACGTTTCGTGATTTGCCATAAAAAGCTGTGTAGAAGCGCAGATGTGACCGTGTGACACTAAAACAAACTAAGTTCCTGCAGATACTTTAAAGGGCTCTGCCAAGTGTGACTCCAAAAGTTCATCACTTTTACATACACGTCAACCCCTTCGGATGTTTACCTGTATAATGAGCCTCAAAAATCCATCATTTTTGCAAAAAAAATGCTTATTAAACACACGCGGGGTGCAGGCGGACTGTCGGCTGCAGCAAAATCAGAAGGAAATGAGGACGGAAGAACTTGTTTCAGGCAGCAGAGCAGGTTCAAAAATGGTTATTTGATGTTATTGTGTTTTTAACGTCCTACAGGCTGTTGAATAAATTTGAAACTGAGTTTTAGAAAAAAATCTGTAAAACGTGAAAAAAAAAATCTGTGAGATTGCTCTATACGTCAGTATCCCTGCAAAATGACGGAAAATCCATACAACTTGACATGTATGCTTTTAAATGTTCTTCTACAGATTACTTTCTAAGTTCATTCAAATTTGTTCAGTTAATTAGTTTGTTAACAATCGTTATCTCCAGTAGTTTATAGCAAACTTTATTTATTAAGAAAACAAAGGCACACAAAGAATGATCTCACTTAAACTGCAAACCTTTAATCCCAAACGGACAGCCGGTGTCCTGTCAGAAAACAATAGGGGGAGGACAGGTTGAATACTGTTTAATATGAGGGCAGCTGTCACCGAGTAAGACATTTCACAATTGAAAGAAAGAGCACGACGGTTGTGAGAATCTGAGAACGACTGAAATGTTTGAAGAGAGGGGCGAGACGACGGCCATGACTCATTCACATGGACGTCCCTGTCAGAGGACAGGGAGAAGAGGGGGTGGAGAATGGGCTGGTGTGTACGGGCGCACAGAGACAGGCATCCATAAGGCCCCTGAGGCACCAAGAGGGTCCCGGTGACAAAAGAGGGTTCCGCTCTCCAGTTGTCTCCTCTTCCAACCTCTATGAAAAATCGGTTTCGCGATGGCTCTCGCTTTCTCTTCCAACAGCTCAGGAACGTCCCCATCTGCAGTCCAGCTCCTGTCGAAGGGGCAGACGTAAACATTTTACCAACATTTTTCAAGATGTTAGGTGCGCTGCTCAACCATTTTCTGTTTTGGACAATGGACAAGAGAGCAGCGATAAACTAAGAGAGACTCCTACTGTGGCGTGGGGCGGGTATTCATATGATATCAGATTTTCTTCAGTTGACTTCTTCATCTAAGTTCAAGAGATTTCCCAAACATAAAAGAGCTCTGTAACTCAGGGGGGCTGTCTGTACAGAATGGATTGCCAGGGGGGCTCGTTTTTATTTTTTTATCGTCAGTTCTTCAAAGTTGTCCGGCCGAAATCCTGGCAAACAAAGTGAGCAGGTGCTGTGTAGGAGGGGCTGTAAATCTGGCTTGGCGAATTAAGCCATTGCTTTGGCATTGTTCTGGCTGGCCTCTTAGCAGCTCCTGCTGGGGTGGGTGTTCGGTGGGGTGTTGTTTTGTGAGGGTCTGCTTCCAAATCTCCCTGCATGTGGGGTTGGGGTTGGGGTTGGGGGGGTACACACTGCACATTTCACACATGGACGTTCTGCTTGGAACCCAGATGTAGAGAAAAAAAAACTCTGGATGTGACAAACAGGTTGTCAGAAAGTTCGAAGACAAAATATTTTCCTCCGGTGTGAAAAAAAACCCTTTTATTTCTAAATGAATGTAATAAAATATACTTTTTAAAAAAAAAAAACTGTTGTAAACCAGCAGGCTGTTTCTCCTTGGAAACTGAGGTTGTCGTTGGTCGGTTTCAATGGTTGACCTTTGACCCCCAGAAGTGATCAGGTGACCAGGACACTGCAGTGGAATGTTCCCCTTTGACTCTTTTTCATTTACTCTTAATGATTTGTGCGCACCTAGTGGAGAGGAGAAGAAGACTCAAAAAAAGATGTCATTTTGTGGGTTTTTTAGACCAAAAGCTGTAAAAACCTGCTGAAAAGAGGAAATAAGTTACCAGGTCTTTTGAGTGCTTCAGGACAAGAAAGAGTGATTTTTGTATCAAGGAAATGTCTTAAAAAACATTTTGGATTACTCTTTGGGTTATAAAAGTGGACATATTCTTCAAAAGTAAGTGAAAACCTTTTTATACCCTGCTGCTGTTGGTTTATATGTTGTTTGGATGTAAATCCTTTGATAAAAGTACAGATTTATCTGTTTTTTTGTTGTGTTTCGGCTTTAATTGGTGAAGGTTGGGTGTATGTGCACCAGCTGTGATTCATCTAGCTGATTATTCATAGCTTTCTGTATTTTCTTCTTGCTGGGAGTAAATCTATATGACAGAATATGATTCATGTGGTTAATACCTTTCATTTGAGCCTTCAGTGAAGCATTTAGGAGTTATACTCTTTGAAATGGACCTGGCCTACCCGGTGTGGGTGGGCCGGGCGTGTCCTTGGTTGACTGCGAAGACAGGAAAAAAGTGTTGCAATATTAGGCATTAAAAAAGGAAATACAAGTAATCATTAAAACATACTGTATGCCATTGTGTTTGTTCATCACAGATTGTGAGAACAAAACAAAAATATTGTAATAATGTGGACTCCTGCTCATGTAGGTATCCTTGGCAATGAAAGAGCAGATTGGCTAAGGAAGTTATTGATATGAATATACAGTTCGATCTGAAGGTAAAAGTATAGTTTGGAAAAAAGTAAGATGCTATGAGAAATGAAGTGGGATAATGAGACATTTATATAGAGTTCAAAATACAGTTGATGTTACAAGAAATAGAGGAATGAATAGGAGGGAGGAAATAATTATAAATAGAATAAGAACTGGTCATAGTTTTCTGAATGGAACTCTTTATAAGTTGGGAAACATCTCAATGGTGTGTGTGATTGGTGTAGTGCTGAGGAAATGATGGAACATGTTTTTATTGGTTGTAGGACATATAAGAGACAAAGAATGTTAAGTATGTAAATGGGAAGTAGTGGAGAATTAAAGTTTAAAGATGTAGTCGCACAGTTGAGTAGTGATGAGAGGAAAGCAAAGATATTTAGTTTTTTTGAAGAATACTGGTCTCCTTAAAAACATTTAACAGGGAGGAAATAGATGATGGGTAGATGAGTCCATAAGATGGCAGTAATGCAACTGTGATGGATGCAAGCTGCCGTTAAAAACCGAAGAAGAAGAAGGAGGAGGAGGACAAAAGCATTAACAACACAACCACTTGAACTTAAATGTTTTTATATCACCAGATTTTTATTTAAACTTCTTTATACTCCTTTCTCTTGCTTCGTCCACCATTACAAGCATAAAATAAAATAAGAAGTCTTCGGTCAGCCCGCAATGCATTATTAGATAGGGTGGGCCGAGATCGGACGCAGCCTCTGAATAGTCTTTGGGTGTGGTTGTGTTGTTTATTAGGCTCAATGGATACTTTGGGGTAAATAAAAATGCTTGGAGATGCTCAAATAAACTACGTAAATTATAAGTGTCTATATATAATTATCCATTCACATGCTAAAAAATCTTTTTGATTTTAATGTATTTTAACTTCAGTTACAATAACTATAGCTGTGTTTCCACTGACCATGAAAGGGGCCAGTGGCAAGCATCAAGGAGACATTTCCCTAAAACAAAGCAGGGAAAGTTTTCCTGCCGACAGCTGGGGAGTGCTCCGCTGACAGAGGTGAAGGTGATAACAGAAAGTGAAATACCAGCTGTATTCCTCCACTTCCTCCACAAAACTCAAAGGTATCTCCGCCGCTCCATATCATCACGACGTTAAAGAGGATTCGAGGAAGAACCGCTTTTAAATGTGCGCCACCTGCGAGTCTATCAAGCCAGCCGGGCCCAGATCGGCTCATTAAATCTGACTGAGCGCAGCTGCTGGGGGAGGCCTCCTTTCATTCTCACTTTTCACATTCTTTTTTTCCTATCAGGCAGGAGCAAAACCATCCTGTCCTCCAGCTGAAAGGGGGGTGTAGGGAGGTGATGAGCAGCTTACCTTTAGGAGGGATTAGCTTTATTAAAATGAAAAAAAAAGTTTAGTCCTGAGTGACAGAGCAATGAAGGTGAAGGAGGGAAGAGGCCGGCAGGACAGAGATGAGGGTCCGCGGTGTGTGAGGCCCCCGGCTCCCCGAGGATCTGAGGCACCGCTCCTCTGAGCTCTCTTTCCCCTTCATTCTTCACTTTCACTCCCCCCTCACCACCACCACCTCCTACCTTACCTCTGGTTTGTTCTCTCATCATGGCCGCGGTCCGGAACAGGCAGATCTGTCAGTGCTGCATCTGGAGATCTGCCCTCAGATGAGCTGCCAAGTACAGGGGCTGAACAAAAGACCCCCAAAAAGCACAGCAGAAAGCCTGGGATCTTGGTAAAATGTGTTTAATAGCCCTCCTACTGATGAGCACTGCATGCGTGGAATGTGAGGGTCTCTGCATATAAAAGGTTCCCAGCTTTCACTAAGGTTTGGCTTTTAAGTCGCTCGCATAAGATTAATAACGTTTCTGGAAATTTGATTCATGGAATCACAAAAATATTTGGTTCACTTCAATGTAAACGAACAATAAGTGAGTTAAATGTTTGGTAGTTATTGTTCCATGCAACCATGCTAATGAAAAAGATTAGTTTTAAAAATGCTCCCAACCTTCCTGTCTTGGTTTGTACTCTGGTAAATTAAATTGGGGCTGCAGTGGTACGATGGTCTTCTCTGAGGCTCAGTATCCAGCTTAAAACAATCGTTTATATGAGTTTGTTCATTGTGGCTTCCTCTACTGAAGGGAGCAGTTGTGTTATTGAGGTTACATTTATATTTTTGTTACATTGTTGCTTCTTTTTTGTTATTTTGCACTAGTGACTGTTTTCTTAAACAATTCTTTGTAGTAGAAGATAATAAGAGACTTTTTGTCCCCCTTCGCCGAAGCGGGGGACATAGAAATGCCATCCGTCCATTCACCTTATGAGATGATTTAAATAATGAAGGTCTGTGATGATTCCAACAAAACTGCTAAGAGTTGGTCACTACTGAATGTCCAAGCCTTGGTGACATCTCCAAGGTCATGTGGTCCAAGATGACCGCCACCGTATAGCCGAACCTTACATGACATAAAAATGGCAGTAACTCAGTAACGAAAGCAGCTATTGAACTGAATTTGCTTTTGTAATTAGGTCTAAGTATGTGCCAACACAAACTCTGAGCATTTGTAGATCATGATTGATCTCGAGATATCATGGAGTGATCAGGGTTTGCTACTTTTTGCCTATTTTACCGTGCACATGCGACGGGGGACATCAGCGATGATTGGCGTTGAGTTCTGTCTTGTTTAACGTTGTGTTGTTTTGTATTGTTGTAGTTGAGTAAAAAAAAAAAAGACTTTTATTTACTGGTGACTAAAATCTTTGTTTTGTTTTTTATCATAGTCCACAAACTAAAGGCAAACTCACATAATTATTCAATGAACACGACAAGTATCGGTATTGGAATTGGAGATACCCGGGCCGCCTTAACTTATTGGATCAATACCAAAGTGTCTAGTATCGCTCACCCCTACTCATGAATTTGTTTACATTGAGAGCATAGCTCCATATAAAATACAGAACTGCACCGTACGTTAAACGTTTTATGTTTTATTCTATACTTTGAAAAAAGTACCCTTCAAAGTAACATGGCCGGTTAAGTGTTCTCTTTGATCCCCAGAATTTCATCCTCACAGAGGTTCGTCTTATTTCCATCGTTAACGTTATGCTGCTGAAAAAAAATAAATAAATACAAAGGTGAAGCACAGACAGCCCGTTGTGTGGCCAGCCAGTTGACTTGTAGCCGTGACGGTGACTCAAAGGTCAACAAAGATTAAAAGAGCGGACGAGAAGAAAAAGCTGAGGAGAAAAGGTTTGGTTTCACCTGCAGGTGGCTGTCAAGGATGTTTACTTTACAAGAGCCATATCTCTTCTCTCCCAAATTAGAAATGAACAAAAGTTCAGCTCGGTTCACTCCTTCAGACCAGCCGATATCAAGTGGCGACCCTGACAGCACGAACAGGCCCGGCGTTATTATGTCTGCCTCCGTCTTCAGGGGGGGATTTTATTCTTGCTTTTATTGGAACTGAAGAACAGCTTTATGGATCAAACTGGGTATCAGTGCTTGAACCTAAATAGAAATCTTCTTCCAGATATTTAGAGATGAAATTAGATATTGTATAAATAAATACTCAGAGCTGTTTTGAATCTTTTTCTTATCAAACCTCATAAAAGACCCAAAATAACTTTTATACCGACAGGAAATTTATTCTGTGTGGGAAAACCATACACGTTCTCAAACTATCAGAATCCGCACATAAATCTCAGTCTGCATGGTTTCTGAGGTAAAGTACATGTGGGAATGTAAACACGGCAGCGGGTCCCTTCGTCTTTTCACAGAATCTTCTCAGTCCAGCCATGAAGAACACGGTATGAACCGTCTGAAGTGACATCAAACAGGACCGAGAACCATTTAGTGCTGAAAGGCCGCTGGCAGCTCTGACTTTCTCCTGCTCTTTGCCAGAGCCTGAGATGAAGACACCCCTGTCCTGTTCTTTCTAAATTAATTACACATTTTTTGCTGCATATCTTGATAGTGTTTTTTTTTTTTTTTTTTTTTGCAGCTGTAGTAAAAGTGGAGCAACCCAACAGATTTTATGTTGCGCCAAAAAAGCAGCTGCGTGCTGGGAATGTCCCAGAGGCTGTTCTGGGAGATTCCCCACAAACCAGCAAGGGCAATTCCCTGAAAAATGCATCTGAACTTAGCTGAGGCCGGGTTACCATGCTTCTGCAGCAAAGATGAGAGGCGGAACCAACAATGCTCCAAAGTTAAGATGATCTTTTCCCTTTAATTTGTCAGCGAACAAAGAAAGGTTGCAGAAAACTTTGAGTCATTTCACCGACAGTTTGTGTGACTGAACCACATGCCGAATACCAGACATGTTTGTGAAAAGGGTTTTATGAATGATTTCTGAGCTTTGTGTGTAAAAATGGAAGATCACCACAGAGGAAGTATTTTACGGCACAGAAATGAACTTCTTGATCAGATTTGTTCAATGAAACTAGTCGTGGCCGCAACAATTTAATGACCTTGATAGGTCATTCAACTTAGTTTAGTTTCAGATGACAAATCATTTTATGGTTTGCTGTGTGACCAAAGTCTACAGTATTTAAAGCATCAAGATAATGATGCTTTAAATAGTTTAGATTGTCTATGTATTTTATTAGCCTGGTAAAAACCAGCTCCTTGTTCTACGCTTTGCTTCGTGAGGGTCTGTTGAGAAACAATTTGTTGCTGGAGGCATGGACTCTGTTGAAGTTTAAAAAAATATTGTATCTGATTTACCCAATCGCTAACGTTTGGCCGTGCCAGCTCGACCGTGGAGGACGCTAAGCTAAGAAGCTAACCAGAACTTGCACGCGCTGCAACCATCTCCTACAGCAGTGGTTCTCAACCCTGGTCCTCAAGGACCCCTGCCCTGCATGTTTTAGTTGTTTCCCTGCTTTGGCACAGCTGATTTAAATCAACGAGTGATTGACATGCTTCTGCAGAACTTAAAGACTTACTGCAGAGCAGGGAAACCTGCCATGACCTTTGGTATTTCTGCTATTTATACTTTTTTTAGCTATTTCACTTTTTTAGCCACTTTTTTTTTTACCATTAAAATGAATGGAGCTATTTTCAACATCCTTTAAATCTTTCAAAAATGTTTCTAAATCTTTACAACACCTTACACAATTTATTCTGCTTATGCTCTTTTGAACTTCCTTCTGTT
Source organism: Anablepsoides rubrolineatus (assembly GCA_031762495.1). Classification (NCBI taxonomy): domain Eukaryota; kingdom Metazoa; phylum Chordata; class Actinopteri; order Cyprinodontiformes; family Rivulidae; genus Anablepsoides; species Anablepsoides rubrolineatus. The sequence continues at coordinate 8,498,298 of JARVGW010000427.1, read as the reverse complement.
AATTTTAGCTACTTCTTTGCTAACTTTAGCTGTTTTCAGCTATTTCAGCTAGCTCTGCTTTTTTTTGCTTTTCTTCTGCTTTATTTGTGCTTTTTTTCCTGCTAATTTGTACTATTTATGCTTCTTACAGTTGCTTTCTGCTATATTCAGCTATTTTAAACAAATTTAACTAAATTTTAGCGGTTATTAGCTGAAGTTAGCTTTTTAAGCTAAATACATAATTTTTTTTTGTAGCTATTGGAACTTATTTCTGCTAAATTCAGCAAAGTTGTGTTTCTTATGTTTCTTTATGCTAATTAAAGATCTTCCAGCTACATTTTGGGTTTTTTACTGAAAACTTTAGCTGTTTTAGATAAATAATTTATAAAAATAATATTTTTTTAAGTACATCTACTATTAATTTTTTGAGTGTAATGAGTTGTAGATGTACAGCCAAAGTTTCATTTAAATCGTATCCCCTTTGCCTTCAGAAAGGGGCAAAAAATAAACATACGAGATTAAAAATGTGTTTAAAGAAGACACAACCACAACAAGGGAATGTGAAATAATACATTTTATTATGACCATATATTTTCCAGGATCAACAAAGCACTTTTGTTTAGTTTAGTGATGCTTTCAGTGTGGCACTTTCTTCTCTAAAGGACACAAAGACAAAAAGTCGGAAATATCCGACGCTGTTTTGTTTTTATAGGATTTGAACTGGATTCAGATTATCTGGTTTCAGATTGTTTTGGAGCCTCTTAGTTTAACTTAAGATGGCTGGAATGCTTCTAAGATGTAGGCCCCACCCTGCACAGTTTATAAAATAAATATCTAAAAGAACACAAGTCTGATATGGACCGACTGTGAGAAATAACATAGAAAATATAAACAAAAATTTACTTATATTAAAGGGTATCTATGGAAATGATATTTAACCAAAATTAGTTTACAAAATCCTGATTATATTAAGATACCAGTGCAACAATCATATCTCCCAACTTCTTGGGTTGTAATTCCTCTTTTTATACTCAGACAATTCAAAGGATTCAAGTCCTCATTTTAGGTTTGTATCGGGGTGTATTAGTTTCGCACAATATTTCTATTAATTATTTCACCAAAAGTACACAAGTTCAAGCTTTTAAATTAAAGATTTTCCTAACAAAAATACCTCAGTATTTAACTTTTGTACAATGAGTAAAACCAATTCTGCTTTCGTTTACAAAAGTGGAGTGTCAAAAACATTTCGGCACGATTCTGTGCTTTCAAAACGATCTTACGCCTCTAGGTCCTTTGGAAGAAAAGTCCAACCGACGCAATCATCTGCTTATCTAAACTCATCTGCTTATCTAAACAACAAAGGTGGCAAATGAATGAGCATACATTACAAAATAGTCTTTTTTTTTTACACATAAATATAAAATACAATGGCAGATGAGACAGAGCCTTGCTTAAAGTCAGTAAAGCTTTTTGACCATGCAACGTTCAGTACCTTTTAATAATAATAATTAAAAAAAAACAGGAACACAGTTTAGTCCACCAGAGACGAGAAACACTGTCAAATATATACACAAAAAAATAACAAAAACTGACATCACGTAGCTGTAGGAGCATAATTCTGTCATATATTTTACAGTTAAAGTTGTAGCAACAATCCAGCACATTAAGATGTGTACAGGTAGCTCAAAGGGAGAGAAGTGATGATTGCTCCACGTCAACACTACAAGGTCAGAAGTATTTAAATATGCCACAAAGAAAAGCTGTAAAAAATAATATACTCCGAATATATTTATATAATTATATACATATAGGTTAAATACTGATCAATTTAAATCCCTGGGTTGATGAAAACCTCTTTTTTTTTTTTTTTTTTTTTGCTTTAGGCAGCAAGCTGAGTCATGCTAACGGTGCTAACTTGTGCTTCATGTTTCATGGTTTTAATAAACCTTAGCTTATTTGTTCTCTTGCAGCAGATGAGAAGACAAATACCACGTTCATATCCGCTGATTTAATGAAACTAAATGACAACATTTGCAAAGGTCGTTACCCCTCGTTCAGGTCTTCTATCTGTTGCACCTAGTTATTTAGAAACACATATGGCACTGAATTCTCTTAAATTTAAACAAGAAATCAAATAAGTAAATTTCTCAGCTTAATATAACACCTAGCTGCAGTGTGTGTGTGTGTGTGTGTGTGTGTTGTAACTGCATGGAATTAAAACCTTGCACAGTTAATACATTTTTTTTCTTTAAGAGGTTTCAGATGTGTCTGTTTCTCACCTGTTTTCAGATCACAATCAGAATCTATTTGTATAAATTGCAACAGTAATCAACACCACTGCCTGCCTGATAAGTGCATTATTGTTTTACAATATCTCGATACCTCAATAAAAAGCTTTCTGTTGACTTGATAAAAGGGAAATCCACCCTTTAAAAAAATTACGTCTTGTTTTCGCTACAGTCTTGATTTGTTTTAGCCAAAACTTTGTTTACATATAAAAAAAAGAATAAAACTGGAAAATATCTCCCAATTTTTTGGGAAATCTTTTTATATGTAGTTATGTAGTTTTATTTAAATACATTTTCATTGCTTTAATTGAAAATTGGAGACAACATCTTACTTAATGCCTATTCTGTGACCAGTCTGTTACAGAAATTGCACAATTAGGTGTTTTAGATGGGGTGGTTTAAAATAAAAATGTTAAAAAATGTCACATTTTCATTATTTAACTCACTTAATGTGTTCAACTGTTTCCTCTAACATTTTATTGTTTTTTAGCTCACTGCTCCTTCATTTTACAAATTTTTTGCTAAATGTTAAATATGTAAATATTAAATCCTTAATCTAAATGTAAAAGTTAATTTTAAATGTTGAAGTTTACATTTAAGTATTTCAGAATGGAAGCAGCCTTTGTCGTTGGTGCTTAGCTCTTGTTATGACATCATCATATTGAGACAATAGCAACCGCTAACTCTGCTAGCGTTTCTCTACAAGACATCAAACTTGCAGTTGCGGCCGGTGTCTGAGCTGCACTTCAACTGCCGGACCACGTGTACCATCCATACTGTTTTCAATTAACATATTTTGAATTTATGTTTAATACCATTTTTGTCAGCATTAGCTAACCAGCTAGCTGGTGCTAGCCACTGCTAACGCTGCTGAAGATAGTATTTAAACTCAAAATTCAAAATGTGTTCATTTAAAGCAATATGGATGGTACATGCGGTCCGGAAATTTTTGGTGTCCCTCTGACACCGGCTGCAACTGCAAGTTTGATGTCCTGTAGGGAAGCGTTAGCAGCGT
>JARVGW010000427.1:8437569-8471166 GCA_031762495.1 Anablepsoides rubrolineatus | reverse complement strand
CTGGGAACGCCTTGGGATTCCCCCGGATGAGCTGGTCCAAGTGGCTGGAGAGAGGGAAGTCTGGGTCTCTCTGCTTAGGCTGCTGCCCCAGCGACCCAACCCCGGATAAGTGAAAGAAAACGGACGTATGGATGAAACTAGGGATGCACGATATATATCTGCATTAATATTGGTATCGGCCGATATTGGTCATTTTTTAGAATATCTGTATTGTTCCGAAATGTAAAACTGGGCCGATATTAACATTTGATATTGATTTCCCACTTTTTAGCTTTGTGTTTCTGTTTTGGGAGGGGAGATGGTTGGTTAAGCAGCATCTGTTTGATCATGATCGTGATATTGACGCTGCAGAGCCAGGAATAACTGAAGTAGAGAGCCATGTCAAAGGTCTGGTCATTTATTTACTGTATCAAAAAAAGACTCAAGTGTGTTTGTGTGTATATGTATAATATAATTTATGTGTTGTGCAATATTGGTAAATATCGATTATCGGCCATAACATCAATAATCATATCAGATATTGGCTGAAATTTTCATATTGGTGCATCTCTAAATGAAACCATGTAAAATTTAAACCAGTGGTCCCCAAAGTTGAGGACAGGATCCCACTATGAGTCAAGAAACGCCAAATTTGAGATCTTTAAAAATTGACAGCCAGTATCATATTTTAGGGGCGTCCAGATACAACTTTTTCACTTCCGACATTGCTGTCTTGAGTATTGCCGATACCAACCCGATACAACATCAGATAATTCTTTTATTAATTTTTTTGTAGTGTGGAATTTTAAAAGGTCTTGATCAAGTCAAACAGTATATAATAGTCAATAACAATGCGTATAAGGACTGGTCCCATTTATTATTACCAGTAAGTAACATATTTTTTTTAACTTAAACATAAGAATATTGGACAAATAAATGCAATAAATAAATAATAGAATAGAAGACTCAGAACAATTTCCACAATAAATCCAATACAAAATATACTTTTAAAAAGTTTAAAATAACTATTCAAGGTAAGTTTATTTATGTTGGGTCTAAGCGCTGCTGGATAGAAATCCTGAGTGGACTACTGGAATGGGCTGCTTGCATCGGAGTGCTTATATCTGTGATTTTAGATACAATATTCATTATTTGGTTAATATCAGATTGATATCCAATATTTATATCAAATTGAGTCACTATTTAAGAACTAAATCTATTCAATTAACGTAGAAGGAAAATTATGTTTTTTTCTTCTATAGGAATCTATCCCAGATTCTACACATTATAGTCAAAGTTTAAAGTATTAAAGAAGGAAAGGAAAAAAAAAACATTTATTTTTCACTGACAACTGGGCTGGAAATGATGACTGATGAAAGGATCAATGCGATGAAGCTTCCTGAGAACTAACAACTAACCAGTCGACACTAGAGGTGAGCCTAACGCCAGAGCAGGTTTGTGATTCCTGCCTAGAAAATAAGTCTCAAATAATCAATGAAGTGGTTTTATCTGCCTTCAAATGAGCACTCCACACATCACTTCTCTGACCCAGTAAAGGTAATGTACCACCACTTATGAAATGCCTTACAAAGCAATGCCAGCTCTAGCTGCACATGTTTAGCTGTCAATATGTCCACCTTGTTTTGGTCATGTATGATATGCATGTAGGTAACTGGGATTGCTTCATTAAAAAAAGAAAATACCTCTTTAAAGAGGCTTTGAGAGCTCACATACACAAGTCTTTGACTCACATCATCTGGAGTCTTTTCAAAACACCCACACTCATGCAGCATCTTAAAAGCCTAAAAACGCCCTGAGGACATGCAATTCACTGAGACTTTGAGAGAGAGAGAGAAAGTCTGCATAAAAGATGCACACAAGCATTTGTACGTCTAACTGTGAAGGCTTTGATGGCACAGCCTTCAAAAAATCCTCTGGAATGTGGAGTCGACCCCATCCTAACCCTTGACTGCCTGCAACATGGGGAAGCTCTTAAACTTGATCTGAGACAGATAACATTTACTTTGTATCTCTTATGAAAAAAGAAAAAAAGATAGATTAGAAGAAACGCCTGGAGGGACAGACCCATGTCAGACCGGGTGATCCACAGTCAGGAGAGACAAACCGATAAGAATCACAGCAGAGGGAGACGATGTAAATAAAACTACAGAAAGCAGAGACAACAGACTTTAAAAGTTTTAGCTTAGTGGTAATAAAAGCCAGACAGGTGAGCTTAGCAATAGGTGAAATTTGACCCTGAAATTACAGGCAATCTGCCAAACTCCTCTGGTTCTGCAGTGGATGTCTGACTCAGAGATTACAAATACTCATTTGACAGTGACGTAATTCATTTTATTGTCAAACTAAGTGCCTACTGTTCCTTTTCACAAGAGAATGTTGATTTTCTGGCATCCACATGGAAACGGCTTCTTAAAAACCAAAAAAACTGTGCTCTCTGAAAACAAGTACATATGTGAACTGTCCCATTTAGCCTATTTTGTGTAGACAGTCAAAGTGCAACAATTTGGCCGTGGTCGCTCTGTTCTCTACATGTTGCAGCCAACATGCAAACTTTATTTGTATGCCACACATTAAGGCTGCAAAATATCAAAATTTATCATCATCACAATATCGGTGAGTGCTATTATTTCAAGTAGGGTCGGGTGACATTGGATAATTTTTGTTTTTTTTATTATGACTAATTGTGGCATTTAACTGATAACGATTAATATGATGATTAATGGATGACAATTGCACTTGCATGTACCTGATGTTGTGGTCTTAAGCTTGGGTTACACTTCAATACAACGCGAGACAGCAAGTCGATGTTTGCATCTTTTTCGACGTCTTTTTCCTGATCAAGCATGAAAAGGCTGAAGATGCGGCGGGCTATAAATTATCATAATTCCAAGTTACGATTCAGGATGAAAGCCAGGCAGTTGGAGGGAAGTGTAACAATTTGGCTTGGTCGAAACGGCTAGAAAGCACCTATAAATGATCTTCTCCTTGCTGCCGACTGTGGTCTCCTGTCCATCCTCATCCTTCTTGATCTAAGTGCTGCTTTTGACACGATCTCACATTCTATTCTCCTCAACAGACTCACATCCATTGGCATCTCAGGTACTGCGTTTGACTGGTTCAAACCTTACCTTTCTGACTGCACTCAATTCATCCAGATAAATTCTTTCCATTCTCAGTCATCCCCCGTCTCCACTGGCGTGCCCCAAGGCTCAGTCCTTGGACCACTTCTCTTCATAACTTACCTCCTTCCTCTTGGTTAGGAGGTAAGTTAGTTGGGGAGCAGGACCTTCACCTGCTCTGCACCTCTCCTCTGGAATTCTCTACCTAAGAAACACCACCTCACTTCCTGTGTTCAAGTCTGCTTTGAAAACACATCTTAGATTAGCGTATCCATCTTAACTTATTTGTAAACAATTCTCTGTAAATTATGCCTGCTTGTCTCTTAACTGTATTTCCACACATTCTTCTATGATGTGTCTAATGCTGTAAGTGTCCTTGGGTGTCCTGAAAGGGGGAGTGGTGGCGCAGTTGGTAGGGAAGCAGAGTCAGTGATCGGAAGATTACCGAGTCAGTGATCGGAAGATCGCAGGTTCGACTCCCAGGACCAACCAGCCCCACTTTGGGTCCCTGAGCAAGGCTCTTAACCCCTACAGCTGCTCCCCGGGTGCTGTTTTGGCAGCCCACTGCTCCACATCTGTGGATGGGTCAAATGCAGAGAAACAATTTCCCCACCAGTGAAAAAAAAAAAAAAGGCGCTTTTCAAATAAAATGATTATTATTATATTATTATTATTATTATAACCATATGGCTAATTTTGAATATAAATGTTTGTCGTAACTCGAGACAGAAAGCCGCACAAAATTTGAAGTCAATAAATTTTATTTACATGTTCGCAAAAATTTTACTTTTCCAATACTTCATCTTTTAACTTTACCCCACAAGGAAAGTCAATCCGACCAATCGTGGTTTTGCCAAACTCCGCCCACACAGCCTCTGCCAAGACCTCTATTTGCATTCTCTGACTTTCCTCATACTCTGGTTTATGTTGATGTTTCAGGTTATTAAACAAGTTAGTAGGGTTAGCCTTAGCTGCTCTGCACCACCTTCCACTATTGGGCTCACATGGTAGTGATGATACATCATCATCACATGGCACTTATTGCAGTGAAGTGGCAAATATTAACTGTTAACAGTTTTTCTGATAATTATTTGCACACAACAGGATTTTGCCCAACCCTAATTTCAAGTATTAAGCAATCATATTTTGCATACCTGTGAAAACGTTTCTAGAAACCTCTGTGATTAAGAGGGAGATTTTAGAAGATCATTTAGAAAGTCTGTGTTCCCGCATGAACAAGGCCTCAGTCGTGTCACATTGGAATGTTTAGCAGATGCTAAAGAGATGCTGCTGGCTTTGAGCTGAGCTGAAAAACTGCCGCGGTAAGGGAAAGCAAGAGATGTGCTGAGTTCTCTCATACTCCACATCTGCAAATGTATTTTATTTCTAGAAGAAGCCTTAGAGGCCAAAAAATGCTCCTTTTCCCCTTCGTACTGAGATTCCACAACGTGTAAACTATTGTTTTCCAAACCAAAAGTAGTAAAAAAAACGAAAAAGACACAGAAACAATTCTTAGATTGAAATTTAAAGGGGACACAACACAAAATCCACTTTTGTAGCTTTTAAATATATTTTGTTGTGGACTTGGAGTCTTGTTGACATCTTTTGATTTAATTGTGAATAAAACATTCCTGCAAGCTAGAAAGTGCTAACCCCCTCTCCCAAACCGAAGTGGACCGGTCCTGGAAGGCGGGGGCGGAGCTATAAGTGTCTTAAAGGAACAGTATCAAATCCAGCTGAAAAGGGGTGAAAGAGGGGCTGGTAAGTTTAAAATAATATTGCAGTTTCACAATACCACAAATGAATGATTTAAATGTGAAAATGAAGGATTTAAAAGCATGATATGTCTACTTTAAAGAAACTGATTCCTAGACAATATTCAAAAACCCACAAAACCCCTGACTTGCTAACTATGGGTTAAATCTAACAATATTACAATAGGGAATAACATTTAGGAAGATTTTACTAGAAATCAATGAATGTGATGTCTTTGAGTTTTAAACTTGTGAACTGACTACACTGGGCTTTATGACTAATAAGACTAAGATATTTATTAAGAAAACAATAAAAACGTTGTGGACAAAGCATCCACTCTAAATACAAGTTATAGTGTCATTAACAGAGTAAGGACAAAACCTGGAACTAAATTTTAGCCATTTTCTTTCTCATCCTTTAAAGCTCTGTTTTTTAGTCCAGATAAAGCACAGTTAAGGTCACTGTAATTATTTCTGGTATTTCTCTTCTGTCTGATTTGACTGACAGGCTCTTTGCTGAGGCCTAATGTTTACCTACTGGCCTCAGGCACCTACAGCTTAAAGATCTCCCCCCCTTAATACCGCCACCCCAGAAGTAATCAGTCAAGAACGGTGCTCAGACACTTTTACAGCTCCTGTCTCAAGTCTTATTAGAAGAAATGCTGCAGCCTCTCACTCCTCTGTCAATACCGAGCTGCTGGGCTTCAAAAGAAAGAGACAGAATAGGAGACGATCACATGATCCAGGCGAACAATCCACTCCCCCATCATCCCCACACACTACATCAGTCTCTTAACTCTTGAGTCTTTCTCCTCCCTGAATAGAGGAGCCACTTCGCCCCGGGAAGGCTGAAACTCTGACATTATGATGGGCGCCACATCTCTCTTCTTTCAGCATCGCTCGTGGCTGCGGGGCGAACGCTCATCTCACTGCACGCAACGCTGAAAGGATGCTGTGGATGTGGGATTGTTTCGCCAGCTATTCTTAGACTGTCATGCAAAAAGCCTATTATCCAATTTTATCCTTCCAGCCTGCTTTTCGAACGAAATCCAATCGGTTATCATTTCAGGTGCACAGTCTGTCGTATGGCCACAACTGTCTTGGCTGAGATCTGAAAGTGCCTTCCTTTAGTTCCAGAGTTAATAATGTTACCTAAGGAACTAACTCCATATACAACATCTGTGCCTAAATGTGTTATATTTGAATATATATATATATATATATATATACATATACATAATTATTATTTTTTTTATTAACTAGTTACTGCATACGGGTTGTGGCTGTTTAAGATGTTCTGGTAAAAGCCCTTCTTGCCCTGACAAAGAGAACTTTAAGTACTTTGGTTGGAGTCCTAACTGGGCACAACTTGCTCAACCACCATAAAATGGTGATGGGACTCCATGAAAATGGTCTGTGTGATGCCTGTGGCATTGATTTATAGACCTCTTTGCACTACTTGGGCCAATGCTTGGCCCTGAGTAGTTAAAGGGAAAGAATTCTTGGAGAACTTTTTTATGGATCCTGAGAAGCTTAGAACACTGAGTGTTTCTGGCCTGATGTCCTTCTTCCGAGGGACGCGAAGATTTGATTAAGAGCTCAGTGCCTTTTGTGGGGAGAGTAATGGGCCCACTTATGAGGCCCCCGCTCACATGGGTTTTACTCTTCCCCATATACCATAACCATAAGATGTTCTGGTATGTACACGAGAAGTGACTTTAGAATGGTCATTAAAAATAAAGTATTTTGTTGATGGAAAACAAAAAAAAACCCAGCTCTATTCTCCGTAGTCTACTTGAGTAGAGTGATAATGAAACAAACCACATTCCCATCCGTGATGTCATAAATGTACTAATCTTTCCAGGAAATTGTTCTGTAGATGTTTTACAAATATAGAAATGATCCACAGAGACAGTTGTGAGTATGAGTTGTTTTGGGTGAAGGACGTTTTTCATGGAGTTATTAAACATGTATATGGGGCTGTTGGACTCTTAAACAGTGTAGGACAGATAGGACATCTGTGCCAAATTTCATTAAGATTTGATCATGTTTATGGGTGTACAGGGCCGGAAATAACAATGTTCAGTCATGTGTTTCGATTCTTTTGCTTATTGCAAGGTGGTAGTTGCATAAAAACACATGATGTCATAAAATGATAGTCTTTCATCAGAGCTAAACAACAACAAAAACATGAAGATACAAGCATTTTTGTATGGCCATACACCAACTTTTAAAATAGCGCCCCTTACTTAAAATATGAGGTCTATTGCAAAACTTTTTGCTAGCCCAGTGTAGGTCGGCCACATCATGCTAGGTGCATGCTTGTGTGCATGCGTGCTACGATTGACCAAAATTCTCTGGGCGAAATAAAAAGACTGTTCAAAAACTTTGCGTAGCGGGGTCATAATAAATATGTGGCTTAAAGGGGTGACAGATGATTGGATAAACTTGAGTTTCGTTGAGGACCTACATTGTTTGATTAATTCATTGCAATAAAACAAAAATGGAAAAATTAACTAGCACTCACCTGGCAGCCCCTCTTCTCAATCTCATTGATGCACTTGCTGATGATCAGCGGCACTACCAGTCCCGTGTTCTCCCTCTCCACCACTCGCCACACCTCCACGCCGAACACCTGCGGCTCTCGGTCTCTGTCTGGCCCGCCGTCCAGGGAGTTCTGCCACTTCTCCATCAGGTTCAGCTTAACGTAGATCAGTCCCCGCGGCTCCAGCTTCACGGCCAGCTGGTGGGTGCGCGTCACCCTGAAGAGCGTGGGAAGCACCACCGTGCCGTGGCAGCAGACGCGGTTGCGTTTCGGCGTGGGCTCCCAGCTGAACACCACCAGCTTCAGGTGCTGGGCGTTCTCCAGCTCGATGTTGAAGGTGTGGTCCATGTCCAGGAAGGAGGTTCGGCAGGTGAGCAGAGCCGTGCGCGCTTTGTTGACCGAGTCCACCTGAATGGCGCAGTAGACGTCTCGCGAGTCAACACGCGGGGGTTTGAGGTCCTCGGCGCCGTAAAAATGGAGACTCATCAGTCCGGAGATGTACTGGCTGCACTTGGGCTGATCTGTGAAGCTGTAATGGCGGAAAGCGTCAATGTCCAGTTCCGTGCCGTTGAGCCTGGAGGTTCCACCTCCCTCGGTTTCTTTTCCTCTCCCCCCTTTTCCCTCTGCAGAGCCGTGTTTTCCAGATTTAGCCACCAGTTCCGGTGAGTCCCCATCGCTGAGGTAGCCACCTTTACTAGCGGACTTTGAGCTGCCGTTGCTTTTCTTTTTGCTGAAGCTGTGCTGCGTGGACACGCTGCTGTCCAGGTGGTACCGCGAGATCACATTCCGGCCCGCCTGACCGCCCCCAGATGAGACTAATCGAGGAGGGCCCGACGTCTGGGTGACGACCTCGGACCCGCTCCCGTTGGCCCGAGGAGAATGGGCCCTTGGTTCCAGCTGACTGCCTCCGTTGCTGCCTGAAGTGCTGTTTTGGGTCCCTTTCACGCTGAGTTTTCGGCTAATCTTCATGGAGATCTTTCTAACAGTACGCGGAGACTTGATCTTGTCTGGGAAGGACCAGTTGATTGAGCTGCTCTTCTTGGTTGGGTTGGGGCTTGAAGGAGGGGAGAAGCCAACAGCGCTGGGCAGGTCGAGGCCATCTAGAAAAGAAATAACAGGGCGAGAGGAAAACTTAATTTGAAGAAAAATTGAACTGATTTCTGATTTGGCGGATAGACTTAAATATTTTTTTGAAGTGTTTCTAAAGCATATGGGTATGGACAAACGGGTACTTGATCACTAGTTGCACTAAACAAACCACCTTTGTCCTGTGATTACAAGTAACTGCTTAGATATCCAGAGAAGACAGACAGAGGGGAAAAAGGGACTAAAACCAAAGCAAAGGAATTCAACAACCACAATTTACAGCCTCCAGAAAAGTGGTACACCTTCATGCCACATCATCAAATGATTAGGTTTACATGCAACCCAGTAATCCAGTGGCAAATGCAATCTGTGGGCGATGGTTCTTATAAACACTTCAGCTCTGTAAAAGGCCATTACAGCCCTTCTATATAAACACAGACAGTCTTAAAGAAAATTTACAGTAAAAAAAAATGACCTTGTTTCTTAAATATGTTCAAACACAAAGTATTAAAGTGAAATCTTAGTAAGTAAAGACAAAAGCCAAATCAAGCAGAAAATGCCAAAACATCAAACATTTCACGACTCAGCTGAATTTACTCAGTCATTACTAGAATTAAAAAAAAAAAACATTTATCTGGTAGGAACCCTGTAGGTATGCTGAACTAGATGCCTTATTAAGTTTGAAACTTCAGCTATGGTTTGAAGAAGTGACACCCAATGTTTCGTGCACAGGGCTAAACGTGTGGATTTCATTGCAAAAGCTATGCAACACATTTTACCAAATAAGTTGGCACTCATTTTCTGCCAGTGAGCTAATACTAAAGGTTAGGGGTGTATAGCAACAAATAAATAATTCAATAATCTCAGTGTTTGTCTCATTCACTACATTCAATTGTGTTGTGAAAACTAATAGAAAAAAGAAGAGATGAAAATGGGAGTGTTTAGTGTTGCCCATTACCTGGCAGATCTTAGTACGTTTTAATTTATGAACATTTTTTCTGCAACAAATCCACAGAACTCTCAACAATCCCTAAAAGTACTGTAGCATACGCACCAGATTGCTCAACGTATTGCTGCAACTGCCACCACGTGGCAGCAACACGGGTAAAGACGTTCAAATCCGAAGTTTTATTACTGATGAGTCATTCATGCTTTACGAATTCAGTTGAGTTTAGATTATTATTTATTTACATCAACTGCAAATAAATTAATCTCTACAAATACAATGAAAAACTGAGGTACGCAGGAAAATATCAAATAAAAAGAGAGCCTGCCAACATCACCAGCTCTATTTTCAGAGGAGACCTGCTGTGCTTTTCTGGGGTGAGGGCCTGGAGAGTGAAAAGATGGAGGTGCAACAGGATGAGAGGGAGGGTGTTGAAGGGGAGCAGGAGCGGGGTAGGGAGTAACCCAGCACATGAGGGACAAAGGCGCCCCTTGTCCAGGCACTCAGAGGTCTGGACGGTCGACTGGAAGGCTGGCAAGCCGGCTGGTAAAGGTACAAATGGACACGGCTGTTCTCTCACATTCCTCATCAAACCCCCTTTAGCTGGGCTGAGTGATCTTCCCTGTCATGGCTTTCTGCCAGTAAAAAAAAAACACAGAGGGAGCTCTAAGAAGGCAGAGTTTTGGGTGGAGGTTTCCTGAAAGTCAAAAAAAATTCACCAAACAACATCTGGGGAGGGGTTGGGTACATAGAGAGGTCTGGTCAAAGGCTGAAACGAGGATTGTGGGAGCGAGATTCCTAAAAAAAAACTAACAACACATAAACTCTTTTCAGATTTTTAGATTAACATGAAAGCTTTAACAGGGTTCCTATAGTTTAAGGCAAGTTAAATTTAAGACTTTTTAATGCCAAGTGAAATCAAATTTAAGACCAATTTCACAATAAACAGAAATGACAAAAAAGTAAACTATGGCAGAAACTCATGAATCAAAGTATTTTTGGTTGAATTATTCAAATATTGCTAATAGACCAATTGTTTTTATCCACATTTAACTGCTGTTTTGTCAAATATAGCAAAAAAAAACATTCTTAGCAGTCAGTTTCAATCCCAGCTTGCTGTAGATGAAACCTTAAAGTGCATGTGACATCACATTTTTGTAGGAAATATGAAAGTATTTTTGGAAAGACAACATTATTAACATAATAGAAAACAAATTTCACATTGCTCAGATGGACAGTTGTTGAGATATTTGCATGTGAAATAACAGGAATGGGTGTCAAAAGGGAACATCTGAATGGGAATATTTAAAAAAATAAATAAATGTTATAAATTATTTTAATATTTGGTAAAAACTACAGTCATCCTGTTTACAATGTGTTAACATTTTTAAGACTTCTGATTGATTTAAGACCTTTTAAGGTTATTTAAGGCCTTATTTTTGGATTGATGAATTCAAGGCCTTTCAAGGCCTTTTAAGACTTTTTAAGGATCCGCAGGAACCCTGTTTAAGTTCAATCTAGTTTTATCTTCATAAGCAAAACTTCAGCTAAGATTTCAATTCAGACTAATTTATATTTCTGCTTTTGTCCCAGTTAAGGGGGACTTTTTGTATTGAGGCAAAGTTCCCCCTCGGAGGCAGATTTGTCTCTGAGAGTTAATGACTACTGCATTGTTAATGATTGCGGCTGCACACACACACACACACACACACACACACACACATGAAAGCTGGGTCCTTTGTAGCCTTTGGCCTTGTGGCAGCAGCCAGCAGAGTAATGTGACGCCTCACGAGTTGAGGTTCAGGAGCGATGGTTTGACACTCAACCCTCCAGGGCAATGTTCCAGGGGTCAAAAGGGCAAAAGGTCTGCATTCCACTGGGCGACACCTGAGCCTGGCATCTGTATCCAACCCCCACACAACACCTCACCGTGCACATGCAGCCCCATATATTACTGTAACACAAAGAGAGAGTGCATGCAAATATGCATTTGTAAGGTGAAACACCCCTCCACGACAACTGCCACCCCCACCTCAGGCACCCGGCCTCTGACAAATCTCAACAAAGACCAGGAATTTATAACGCTGGTTTTACACAGCGCAGGCACCGTGCAGGTGCAGGACGAGGGCGTGCACGTGAGAGATAAACTGATCCTCGTAAAATATTTGCCTCTATGATCCTCTGTCGTGTAACAAATTGCCCTTATACTTATGGCCAAATTGTAAATAATAGCCTTATAATCTGAGCTGTTGTCTGATTATGAAGATACTAGGCGCCGGGTCTGCAAGAATGCGACCGCGTGTGTGTCTGGGTGGGTGTGTGTGTGTGAGAAAGAAATTAAGTTTGAGCAAACTCTGATAAGCCTTGGAGGGAGACAATAATCCGCTGTTCCCGATTGTCCCTGTAAAACCACTTGTATTCACTTGCACGTCTGGTGTTCCTACGAGGGTGTTCGGTGTCAAAACAAAAAAAAAAGTCACGGCGTTCTGACAAACAAGGGGAGTGCAAATAAAGTGTGAATGGCGTGCTTGTCCTGTATTTTTTTTCTTTTTTCTCTCGCCCTCCACTTAGTGATTGAGACACAGCCTTCTCCTCTTAGCTCTAAATATTTTAGAGCTGGAAAGCCCTTCAGGAGCTGCAGGAGGTCTGGATGTTTCATTACAATGGTTACAAAACCAATGCGAATATATGCAAGCACGCAGCCCTCCTTGTTAGCACAACATGGCGTCCTGCCAAAGCGCTCCTCTCATAGCTCAACTCGCCTACTGCTGCAGGAATTTCTGCTCTACTGAAACCGAACCGACCGAGGGGCTGCTGATTGTGGGCCGCCTACAGCTGCACTGGGCTTGCTGTACTGCGACACACTGAACAGCTTTGCAATGTGAAAATAAACTATATTAATAGTCATAATAGTCGATACTTGAATAAAAAGCAGGATAAATCTTGAATATCATGTAGTCATTTCTTGAGTGCATAATTTAATTCCTAACCCACCAAGACTAGCATGTTCCTACATCTGATCAGGCGATGAAATGGACAGAATGAAAATGCTGTGAGAAAAACTAAATGACCTGAACTTCACTTCCAAGATTGTACAAAGAATCTGTCCTGGTTCTGAAGTGCCTCTTATTGCTCGAAGGTTGTTTACTTCCTCCAGAACCAAGCAGGCAACCATCAGCCAAGATTAGGTTTCAGTTTTGAACTCTGAAGTTTGAACCCCCCACCCCCGTCACTTTATGAACCGAGGCCAGTTCTAAAAAGCTACAACCAGCATGACCCGAACAAGCCCCGAGAAATAGTTCTGATCCCATTTTTGAGTGCTGGCCAAGTCAGATTTCCCAAACGGACACTAAAGGGAGAACAAGAGGCTGGGGACACTCTTCTGAGTTCACCGCCCCCCTAAGTCCATCAATCATTATCGTCCGCACAAACAAAGCATTCAGATGGACAAAAAGTCAGTCAATAGGCAGAACACATGGAGTCTGTAGTGTATCCGGTGAGGGGAAAGGAAGCATCCAACCAGACAGAGTCGTCTACATCTCCACGGCTTCATTAATTCAGCAGACGCTCTTACTCATGTGCAAAAAATGAGAGGGCTGTCGAATAGTTAGTCCTCCAGATGAGCCTTTGAGGTTATTCTCATGCTCAATCAAAAACAGAAGGGTGGGATGAAAAAAATAAGAATATAATACTGCGGAAGAACTCTTTGTTTCAAAGACTTTGCCAAAGCCAAAAGCTAAGTGGTGTTGAAACATAAAAATCAATCAAGGTCGCCTGTTTACTGTGTATGCCATCCCAAAACCAGAGGTGTCAGATATATTCACACGCATTACTCAAGTGTTAGATACTAGAGTTAAAAATACTTTTTTTGGAAGTAGAAGTATCAACTCAAGCTTTTTACTCAGAAAAAAGTGTAAAAGTACTGGTTTTAAAACAACTCAAAGTAGTTTAAGTAATATAAGGGGGAAAATAAGTTATTGAGGATCAAAGCTTAGGCCGTTCCACAATAGAAGACAACCCCACCTCCCAATTAGGGCTGCAACAATGGGTCAACATAATCAATGACATCGATTATAAAAATAAGTTGACGCGGAATTTTAATATCAATGCATCATATTATTTACCCACGTAAATTGTTATTTATGATTGCAATGCAGTCCATGAACTGCTGGGGGCAGAATCGCTTCTAGGGATGTCCTGATCAGATATTCAGTATTGGTATTGGTGGCAGATATGGCCATTTTTTGAAAATAAGGTAGCATCGGATTTAGTCATGGGATCGGGCCGATCCAGTTTTCGCGACAGTTTTCAGCATCATCATGCTTTACAACTGCTGTTAAGAAGTCAAGACACACACAAGTATGCAACCATGTCCACAGTGTGGGAACACTTTACAATGGAAAACAATGATGCTGACACTGCATCGTGCAAAATCTGCAAACCGTATGTTTCTCATGGTGGGAACAGTAGGGCTCGCTTTAACACTACCAACCTTGTCACTTGGAAAGAAAAAAAGTTATCGAATCGGTATCGAAAAGGCTAATCATTAAAAAAATCAGATCGTATCAGGAGCCAAAAAATCTGGATCGGGACATCCCTAATCGCTTCTATTGCTTGCAGTTGCTTTGTTTACAAAAGAACAAGAACCTGGCATGCCACTCTGTAAACCACAGAAGAATCTATTGGCAAATCATAAAGCGATAATAATGGCAGAACAGAAAGACGGTCACGTCAAAAAGAATTTAAAAAAAACCTTTGTCTTTGTTGGCTACATTTGACTGAAAATCAACCAAAGTGAAATGCAGACTCAGTCATTCCATGGCACCCCAGTGGTGGTAAAAACATGATGACATCATGAGATGCTAACATGCTGCAGCCATCTACAGATGGTAAGTTTCATAAAGCTAGCTTGTTCGTCAGGTCGATGCATCACAGATCTTATTTTCAGTGACTGATCACTTTGTGCTGAAGCAAACTGTCTGAAGTTAGTTTACCATTAGAAAACAGTGTTTGTTGTGTCCAGTGTCCTTGTTAGCTAATGAGTTAAGCGCTTTATACTAAATCACTGAATTATACTAATATTCTAATATTCTAATATACTAATATTATGTCTTATGCCCTTGTGCTTCCAACCCACTGTGTATATTGAATGTATGTGTATTGGAGAGACATCCTCTGCCGGAAACAAATTCCTTGTGTGTGTCAACATACTTGGCCAATAAAGCAGATTCTGATTCCATCCCTTCTCATCTTATCCCGTTTTCTTTATGGCACTGAAAACGTATAACTTTTGGACTGACACAACCAGCAAGATTTCAATCAGGACACTCAAAAAGAAACTGAAAATGCAGGACATTCAACAACAGTTACCTGAATGGAAACATAAATTTGTGTTACACTCACTACATACCACCTTTAATCCAAACCTAGCAGGTATATTTTATAAACTGTAAATTAAGAGGCAAAACACATTTGTTTTTTAAAGCTCTACATAGTGTTTTATGCAGGTGAGGGGACCAGGAAAGTTTGTACTTTATTTGACAGAGCAGTCTAAAATATCCCCCCAAATAAACTTGCAAATGATGTATTTTTGGCTGATCTGGTAAATAAAAGAACCTTTTTAAAACTTGCAAACGATGTTTAAAAAGGTTCTGTGGCTCCACACAAACATCACGATCCTGCTATCAAGGGAAACAGACCCTAACGTGTATTGACAGCCCAAATCAGGCTGCTGTCCATTTCACTGCTGCCCACCCTCCTCCATCACTTCCCACCAGTTAAGAGGGGGAGTGTCGTTCTGCAGTCAATACAAACTCTGTTAAAAGCAACCGCAGTGGCCACAGTAAACTCTGAAGGTATAGAGGCAGTTTATAACTCAGGCCGAAGACACGCACTGGAGCAAAATGAGCCCTGCTGTATCGACAACATCCAAGCAACCCGGAATGAGTGCTGGTCATGCCAATCTGTGCGTGTTGCTCTTGTTGCAGTGAAGTGTGAGATGGTGTCACCAAACCCACCAGAATCAATTGCAAAGTCAACATACTGCAGGCTGTTCCGGAGCAGGGGTGTGGGGTGAAGAATAACAACACTGTTGCTCCCTGGCCTCATTTTAGCAGCATTGAGTTAAACTGCACTCTCATAAACCAGCTACTGACTGCTGGTTGAAAACAGATTATTACAGGATATAAACTGGACACAAGCTGAGAGAAATTAGACCAAATGTCATAAATAAATTAGGAATAAGAAATTCCTTTCTACTGAATCACCTGAACAGTCCACTAGTCTCTAGTGGTGGGACTCTTATCTCACAATTTGATTCTGATTTCTGGGTCCACGATTCAATTGAAAATACATTTTTCATTCAAAGTTGATAATAAGGTTTGGCGAAAAATCGATTCAATCGATTAATTCGAATTTGCCATTTATAAAAATTTTATTTTGGGAAAATCAAGATTTTTTTTTCCCACCAGTGCACTCTTTGGGGCTTCTGTAGTTCAGAGGTCACCACACCTGTCCATCAAGACACTTGGTACATGATATGACAATATGGCAGCGAGCAAAGAGGATCTACTTCCCAAAAAAGGCTCAGTTTCTTCAGTTTTCTGGAAATAGTTAGGTTTTGCGACCTCGAACTTGGAGCAACGAAGACCTCACTGCAAAATCTGTTTAAAGGCTTTTGCTTCCAAAAGCAGGAATACAACAAATTTGATTCGACACCTGAAACAGAGGCACTCCGTTAAGTGGGAAAGCAAAATCAAACATTTTTCAGGCCATATCGCCCAGCCTTAGCTGATAATGTGAGCCCATTTGTCATGTTCCCAAAGTACTATCTTCATTTTGCAGACCTTGCATACACTCTTTAATGAACACGGGGCTGGTTGAATCTCTCTTACGTCGATTTTTGTAGTTTCCTCTTTGTTTTTGTACTTTCTGTACATGAATACATTCCAGAATCGGCTACGTGGTGACATGAGGACATCCAACTAATTACAAAATGCTAACAGCTATTTGATTTGCTTTATTTATTTATTTTTTAATTTTAAATCCATTTGGGGACATTTTAAAATACTCATTATTCTGACGTGAATTGATTTTTTTTGGTGCACCCTAGTCTCCATTTATTTATACTTTGGACAGGATGATGGATTAGCGGTTAGGACTGTTGCCTCACAACAACAAGGTCCCAGGTCCAATCCCCAGATTGAACCTGGGGTATTTCTGTGTTTGGATGTCCCCCCTCGTTATTGCATGGGTTTCCTTCCACAGTCCAAAAGCATGCATTTTAGGCTGCTTTCAGGCCTCTTGCAAAAAAGATCAGTGATCTCAATAGGATTAGCCTGGTGTAATATGGGTAAATAATTTAAAGCTCAGATTATGCAACATAAAAGGTGCCGATAATGCATGCTAAAAAGGTCTGTCTTCATCTGGTGCAACTAGAATTAGCATGAAATAACATTTAATTAGCTTTGTGCTGCGTGATTAGTGCCGCACGCTGTGCCGCTTGATTAGCGTCTTTTCTGAGCCGCTGCACTGAGACTTATTTGGGACCGGTTTAATCCTAATCCCATGCAGAACGTCTCCCAAGTTTATTTGAGTCACATGTGATGTCAGGGAGGCTCAGAAGTTTGTAACCAGTCGCTGAGGATAAAAGAGTTCTATCAGCCACCAATCAAAAGGCATGCTCACATCAACGGGATTAACTCAGCAGACTCAAAACAATGCTGTATGTGCACAGATACATCATGTGATGGTTTAAAGAAGAAGAAAAAAATGTTTCAAGTAGTTTAATGTCTCGCTCACTGTGGTTTTAAATCTCAGAGGCTGGATCCTTTGTGGGGGGGAAAGCAATTACTTAGTTCATTTCAAGCCTCCTTGTGTGCTGTAAAACTGTTGTCGTGAACATAATAACTCGCGTATTAGCGAAACTATTCAGGCTGGCTTTGTGTTCATACAACTGAAATGTCTGTTGCGTGCCACAGAAAAAGTGTTGTAATTATAGGCTCAGTTCAAGATGTGCCAAATGGTTCAAACTACCATGTTGCCACATCACAGAAAACAAAAAAACGTCGGAAGTTGGAAAGGGAAAAAAAAAAAAGCCAAGCTTACTGAGAGACAGGGAACTGCGTGCTGGCTGTCATCATTCTGTCGTCGCTACAAGTAAAAAAAAAAAAAAGAGCTGACTGCTACAGATCTTTTCTCTGCGTTCCTCTAAGACCTACAGCTTATAAATCTGCCTCTTCTCGACAACAACTAATTTACAAAAACCGCACTTCTTTTAGTAAATTGATGTTTTCTCGGCCCAAGAATGTCAGTTCTGATTTCATACTGTCTAATGTCTCTTTGGGTTTAACTAATCAGAGACACTAGCTGTGTTTACATGGACACATGTAAAACAGCATCAAACTCCACTGGGAGGATCCCAAAACATTGTGCTATGGTTCTTATAACAGTGACTCCGTATACAGCCATCATCCTAACATGAAAGGAGTATTTTTGATCACTTTTCTCAAGCTAAGGTGCTAGGCTAACAGCTGTGTTTGTGTGATGGGACGAGCTGAGTTTGACTGGAAAAAAGTGCAACCAAGGATTTAACGTCTGCTCCAAACATTTTATTTGAGGTAAAGAACCAACACTGGAACCTATCCCAGCACTTTCTGTTGAGAAACAGGTACCTTACAGTTTCTACCGTAGCCAAATGCTAGCTTTTACTCCTAGCATTCATGCTAGCCTCATGCAGCGATCTACTACAGTCAGTCACACATACGGTGATAATATTATACTTACACAAATTCCATTAGGGTTCTATAAACAATGCAGAAACTATTGCTCTTGATTTTAGAAAGTGTAGGAACACAGAGTTCTTTAACCGTTTGTTTATTCAACATTTGTTCAAGTTCATAAAGGAAGTAGAACTACTACTTCTGTGGTTTTTTTGAGGAACGTTTACAACTCTGCACATGTCAGTATTCTGAATAAAAGCCTGGTGCATGTAAACGCTCCTGATCAGATTAATTCATTTTGTGCTATTATAAACGATTTGGATTTTTTAATCTGAATACATTCCAATCAAAGAATTTTGTGCATGTAAACGTTGCTATTAATATGAGAGAATATGACAGATATGAGTCCTGTTGACTGATTTAAAAAGATCACAACAAAAAATAAAAACTGTTTTCTGTAATGTTCCTTTTCTAACATTAAGAGGTTGATTGACAGACTCTTATTGGACTCTGTAAATACAATTATCTTGTCTAGAATTTAAGACCCTAACAGGAAGTCCTTCAGGGTTTTATCCTAAACTATATAATTAAATAAGTTAGATTTGTGTCAGAAGTGCTAAAAAGATGTCTGTTGATTGCAAACATCATCAGCACTGGCTATAATCAGTGTTGGAGGTACGCACAACCACAAAAATGTGCTTAGAGTAAAAGACGGAAATAAAAAGAAGCAGCCCCCAAGCATTTTAACAAATACATGGAGAAAAGTCATTGGCAGTATTGGCAGGAAGCAAGAAGGAATAAACTTTTCTTTTCTTTTCTTTGTTAATGTTCTTACCTGTAGGTTTGCTTGAGGAAAGCTCCCCTTCCTCTTGAGGTTTGCATGTGAGCATCTGTCTGTGCAGATGTGGAGCCTCTGCAGAATGTGCAAGATTCCCCAGACTCGCGTCTCCTGAGCTGCCGCCGAGGCTATCCGCGTGTCCCTCCGGCCCACCGGCACCCTCCAGGGTCCTGCTGCCCTGAACCACATCCGCTCCCCTGCTCGGCCTCCGCTGGAGCTCCGTTCGCAACGGGACGACGAGCCGAACAGAAGGATGGTGCGACGTCCTCGGTTCGTCGTCCTCTGGGATCGGGTTGTACCAAATCTCTCCCTCGTCGTCGGCGTCGTTCTCTTCAGCTGGGTCCACACTCCGAGGGTGAGGAGACTCCTTACCGTGAACAACGGTTACCTAAAACCAGACAAAGTCCCAGTCAAACTCATGCTTATCACTGTGTTGGGTTTCTGCGTTATCCTCAGAGGTGGGCTGTACCAAAGTAAATTTACTTGAGTACTGTACTTACGTACAGGTTTGGAGATTTTCTACTTTACTTGAGTAGCATTTTCTTTTGAAAATTTAAGTTTTACCTGACTAAATTTCTCTAAAGACTATAATTACTTTTTTGGTCATGTTTGCAGCTTTAATCTGACTGCAAGAAGAAGAAAAATTTGTGTATTACTAGTGTTGCCACACTATAAGTCTACTAAACACGTTTCAGCACTATTGTTGATCTTTGTTTAGATCCAGATTAGTCCTCTTGATTTTAACATGGACTCATCTCATTTAAAGTAACTTTTAAATCCTTCCTTTTCACTTTTAAATCATTCAGTTGGGGACTTTATAAAGTGGAGCTACAATGCTTTGGTCTGAATTCCTCTTTATTTTAACTTTATCAGCCCATCTTTCACCACTTTTCTGGTGTGTTTCTCAAAGCAGCTGGATTTGATACTGTCCCTTTTAAGATGCTTTAAGCCCCGCCCCCTCCTGCTTCCAGACCAGTCCACTCTGGTTTTAGAGAGGGTTACGTTTTCTAGCTTCCAGAAACATTTTATTTACAATTACAATTTACAACTGAAATATGACAACAACAGAAGACTTGTTCAATAGAGTCAATAAACTGGACTCAGGTTTCTGAATGACACAAGCTGAGAGAAATTAGACCAAATGTCATAAATAAATTAGCAGTAAGAGATTCCTTTCTGCTGAATCACATGAACAGTTCACCAGTTTTCATTTATTTATACTTTGGACAGGATGATGGCTTAGTGGTTAGCATTGTTGCCTCACAGTAAGAAGGTCCTGGGTCCAATCCCCAGGTTGGACCTGGGGTATTTCTGTGTGGAGTTAATATGTTCACCTCATTATTGAATGGGTTTCCTTCCACAGTCCAAAAACATGGATGTTAGGCTGCTGTTGGGCCTCTCTTGCAAAAACGATTTGTGATCTCCACAGGATTAACATAGTTAAAGGTTAAATATATAAAAACTCATATTATGCAATATAAAAGGTGTGCAGACCTTATATGGTAATTCGGTCGCAAATTATTTGACGTAATAGTTCAGAAAACGTTAATAGAAAACAAAAAAAAAACTGAACGGGCTGAAAAATATGAACCAAGCAGATTATAAGGATATCTTTGTAGCACCAGGAGAAACTAAATTTAACTTTGGATTTTGTCCCCATTAATACCTTTAAGTTTTAGACTTTTAGTCTCTATTTGTTCTATTAATGAATTCCTATCAAATAAAACTAAAAATTGCTTTGTACAAAAGAGTTTCTAGTTTATTGTAACAAATATTTTTAATTCAGTAAACTACAATGAATACTACAAGTAACAACTAAAATGATTAGTGTGAAAAACTTCCTCCAAAGATTAGATTTAGAGCTCCTTAGTCAGTCACTCAATACTCGGTTCTATCAAAACTGATCCAAGCCTTGTCCTTGAAGTGGTGACTGTGTAGAGACTCAACGAGATAACAGTTCTTGTAAAAGGGTTTAATCAGGAAGATATATATTTCAGTGGCGCAGGGGGGGGGTAGGCATTCACTTTGCAACCACAGCATTGCCGGTTCAAATCCCTGCCCGAGCGCATAGTGTCGTTGTGTCCTT
Source organism: Anablepsoides rubrolineatus (assembly GCA_031762495.1). Lineage (NCBI taxonomy): Eukaryota > Metazoa > Chordata > Actinopteri > Cyprinodontiformes > Rivulidae > Anablepsoides > Anablepsoides rubrolineatus. The sequence continues at coordinate 8,450,072 of JARVGW010000427.1, read as the reverse complement.
CCCTGAGTAAGACACTTAACCCAACCCAACCATGAATAAATCTGTTGGTGGGTTTGTGCTGGTCTGGAGGGGCCATTGGTGCAGTAGGGCAGGCACACGTTCACCATGGAGTGACTGAGGAGTGAATTAATAATGCAAGATATTTGAAATGATCCAACCAATATGGCAGAAAAGTTTCCCAATTATTCTCTACAGTCTAGTGCAGTGCAATAAAAAGCCCATACTCCAGTATTTACACTTAAGTAATAATTTGGCAGAGTTACTTGTACCTTTATTGGAGTAATATTTGACCAGTAAGATCAGTACTTTCACCTAAAGTGAGGACACTGAGTACTTTGTCCTCCACTAATTGTCCTCCACTGTCACTCTTGGATGAAGAAGCTCACCTGAGGAATCTGTAGGCGGACCGGCCGAGGCGGCGCTCCCCCCGGGTGTCTCAGGTGGTCGGGGGAGGGACTGGGGGGAGGCGGCAGCTGATGGAGACCCTGGCCACCCCCCTCCTCCTCGGCTCCCGGCCATCCCTGCAGCTCATCCTTGGCTAGCTGAGCCCGTCCCTGGGAGCTCTGCTGCAGCCAGTTGCGCTTCTTGGAGACGGTGATGGCGGTGTGCTGCGGCCTCCACGACGGGGGCTCGTTGGTCGGCCCGCTCGCCTCACGGCCATTCGCGCACGGGGCTTGGAAATTTTCAATGAAAGCTGAAGCGGGTGTGGGGTGGTGGAAAAGAAAAGAGAAACCGTGAGAGTTTCAGCATCGTGCCAGGAAATAATAAAACAATTTGGTTGAGATAAAAAAAGGCAACCAATCATCATCTTGATGATGATAATTTCAGTAACTACTGATTTACAGAAATGGGTGCTTACTCTCAGACACTCAAGTCATGACAAGCTGAAGAAAACATCTGTATCAAGAATCCACAAACGAGGAAATACTTCCCAATATCGTAAACTCATTCTTTAGTACTTTAAAAACACTAACTTCTCATCTATGTCCTGTTTAATTTAAGTGTTAGGGTTTTTTTATTTTTACTTTTGGATGAATCATCCTCTAATTTAAATCACCTTCCATAATCCCTTTGAGCACGTCTACCTTTTTTATTACGTCAAAGTCGTCCAATTTCCATTCAGCTTCAGGAATATGTTCACATTGAGTCCAAAGGGGAAACTAAAGGATTTTGTTAACGTATCTTAAAAGTAAAGAAACTGATGACATATAGAATGCAGAAATAAATCAGATATTAATATTATTAATAATAATATTGCATTATATCATTGTGAGGTTTTGAGGAAAGAACCTGAGCGATTGTCAAGTTTTCTACTTTAAAAAAAATGTAGCTTAAAGTTTCAAGGGCACAAGAAAAAAACAAAAACTGTTTTTTGTGAGGCTTCAAGTGTGTCAAGGTTTTCCAATTAGATACCAAAAAAGCCACAAAGGGTTCATACCAGATGCAGACTAAAAGAAAAAAAAGGAGAAAACAGCCATGTGTTTGTGAGTGACAGAGAGAGCGCAGAGAGCTGAGCGAGGGCAGGGTCTTGCTCGAACTTGTAGAGCAAGCTCATACAAAAGAGTGTTTTGATCCTCTCCAGCTCTCCGACAAGCCCCTCCACATGCTTTAATGCCAGCTTCTTTCTCGGGAATTTTTTTATGTTTGTCGCACAAACCAGGCTATACACCAAATTCTAAACCTGGAGGTATTTTCCCTTTGTCTAGCTCAGCGTTTCCCACATTGGGGCTAGAGTTTACATGTGTTGACAAAAAATAACCGAAGAATAAATTAGTTTTTAGATTTCACATTGTTTCTTTTTTTTTGATTTTATTGATCAAATCCTGAAAGTGACAACGTCAGTAGAGATGTTTCACTACATTAATCAGGTAACTTCTTTAGTTGTTTTCTTTTACAACTCTATCCCACATAATATGTGAGCTATTTTTTTTAGGAATGTCAATCTCTTGCATGGCTGCTAGTTGTATAAGATGCGAGCTATTATTGCATAAATCAGCTTTCAGCCACAAAAACAGCATTCCTGATCTTAAAAGTGAAAAAAAAAAAAAAACTACCACAGCTTCTCTGATGTCTGTTTCATTTCAGCTGGAGCAGAACCACAACACTGACAGGATGTTTTGCTTTGTTTAGCAGCTACATATTACAGATCCAGATCTGGATCAGAGACATTTAAAGTCCAGGAGTTTGGTCTTTTTTTTGTCATGTTGAAAACGGAGAGTCTCCTGAGCTGCAAAGATCTGCCGTAACTGCCTTTTCTAACCCTTGAACTGGCATTTTCTCCTTACAATGTGTAACAAGTTGTCCATTTTATTCAAGAACAGGATGTTCGGAAGCGCAAACGTCCTATCCTGCCTTTAATAAACTGCTGCCTTTTTAAAAAATTTATCTGATAAACTGAAATAGTGGCTGAAATTTAGAGTTTGAGAAATCAGCTATAAGGATCTCAATGCTTCTCCAGAACCCCTGACCCACGATGCCGAGCCTCAGCATGGCAAAAGAAAAAAAAAAAAAAAACGCAAGGTGGCTGTAAGAAGCTGTTATCAACATGCCGACTTCTCCGAGGGGTCTTTCAAAAATGAAAAAAAAAAGGGTGCATGTTCCGACACGAGCAGCATTCCAGATCACAGCTCCAGATTTACTGCCTCGCTGTCTTCTTCCACCGTCACACTCTTTCACAGGAGCAACAGCTTCCAAAACAAACAGCAGACTGGATTTAATGAGGCACATTTCATTGTTTTCTGTGTTTTTTTACTACTGTCAAATAGGGGACTTTTATTAGAGCCAGTCAATGTTTTCCTCATCTGATTCTGGTTAAGGAGTATTGCACAGCAGCGTATTCAGATTAATGAAGAACAGACAGTGGAATGTCTCGGACGACTTTCCTTGAAAAGTTGTCCTAGAAATGTAGCCAAATAACAAAATACAGCAAGTCTTAAGGTGCAGATCTTATATTGAACTATATATAAACTATATTAAACTCCCATTTCTGTTAATTTATGCAGGATATGTGCTCAGATTTAAGAAAAGGAAGTCAATAAAGTGAAAAAAAATGATCCAATTTGTTTTTTTTTAATTACAAAAAAAAGACAAGATAACAAATCAATAATACCTCAAACTAAACTGAAATCAGATTCTTCACATGGGCCATCCTATGCAAATCAATGTGTTAAATGAAGAACTATGATCTGCAAAATGTTTTGCCCCTATAGCAGCTTTATTTTAATTTAAACTCGCATGTGTTCAGAGCACAGAAAGCCCCACACCTCTGACCTTAAAGGTAACAGATGGCCAAAGCACATAATACAGGGCATCACCTCTTTGTGAGAAAATTAAGAAACAAAAGAGGGAAAGGGAGAAGAGCACAGATGGGGAGGATTGTTTTGTAAAGCTATCCGTAAAAAAAAAAAAAAAAAAAGCTGGATGTTTGTGGAGAACTGTGCCATGTGAGGCTGATAGTAAATATTCACGTCTAAATTCTGTGAGTGGCTAAACAAAGCACTTGATCCACTTTCCCATAGACGTTTAATTTCTCCTCTCAATTCTCCTTTTCTTCCAGAGGCTCCCGCTTTGATGAGAGCGAAACACACGTCAGCTAGTTCTCTCCTCCATACAGACAAAAGTTTGTTGTGTACACAGAGTTTCTGAGCTCCCCTCTCGTGGGGTTGGGGGGGAATCTTTCGCTGTGTGCCATACATTCCTGTTGACACTCATTCACATGCTAATGAGGATTCTCAGTGTAGATTTTTCTTTTCACATCGGGACAGAGCAGAGATCGCTCAGGGTTACATCACATGTCAACACTTGTATCCCACTGAGGCATACTGGCAACACTGCCTACAATGCTGACACTTCCTCCTCCATATGTTGGCTGGAAACCCAAATTCTTTGCTAAGATGAAGTTCTTTCACTAATTCTCCTTTTCCTGTTTTTAGTTTCGTTTAGAAAGAAAGGGGTACGGGAAGATGCAGCATGCTCCAAATTGATGCAAACAACAAAAAAATCAATTAAAGTGCTTCAAGTACTTCCACTAAAAGGGCCATTTGATACTGCTAAGCAGTGATGATCACTATTCTTGTGTTTTGTTTTTTTTCACCACGCTCTGCTGACACTATCATATGACTCATACAACTCATAAAACCACCCCGGTATGAACCGTGATGCCTCGAATTTCTCCTCCATCACCTGATCTGGTCTTTAGAGCAGCTCGTCCTAATAAATACAGACACGCAAGACAAGACAAATCATTGTGCCTCCACCCTCAGTTGTGTATTTATGAGGGGGAGGAGGGGGGGCAAAACAATAAAAAGAAAAAGAAAAGGTAGCTAAGTAACAAGCAGAAACCAAATGCCACAACCTTCTGACAGGGCTTGACCCCGGTCCAGATGGATTAGATTACCTCTGAAGCCATAACTGAATCCAATGAACAATCAAATATTAATGGTTTTAAATGGTGAGAGATGCTGAATGAAAGCCAACCTGGAAAATGGATATGTCCCTAAAGGGTTAGCCTGAATATTTTAAAGTGCCCGTGACATCAAATTTTTGTAATAAACATGAATGCATTTTTTTTGAAAGATAACATTAAAAACATACTGCAAAACAAATTTCACGTCGCTGAGATGAACGGTTGTTGAGATATTTTCATGTGAAGAAACAGAAAGTGATGTCAAAGGGGAATGTCAGCATGTAAACAGAGCGTTGTTACAAAAGCTAACAACACAGACTGTAGAGAAGAATCTGATGTTTCTTTAGATTATTTTTAGTTGCTATCAACGAGACAAAGAAGAGTTAAAGTTTGAAGGATAGGCATGTCACAGGCACTTTAAAATTATGTTTATTTGCTAAGCACTCCATTCTGCTATTTTCATGCACACTGATTTTAGAACAAGAAATAAATCAAGTCAAATCTAATGAAGCTGAGATTTTATTTTCTAGTTTTAAAGAGAAGTTTAATTCCTAAACAGCACTCACTCATTTATTTTGAAAAATCGGATAGTATTGAAAATGCTGCATGGAAAAGGGAGTAATGACCCAAGCCGAGCAGTTTGAGCTTTAGCCTTTTTTTCTCCTAAATGACTCTTTGTAAAGGATTGAGTCATGCAGCGGCACGATAAACACCAGGGCTGACCTTAATGAATACTTAATCACCCCTGATTTTGTTCAGTCATGGTGGCGAATTGAGTGACACGACGCAAACGAGTCAAACAACCACCAGTGGCATCTAAAAAATGCCGTCCAAGGCCTCTTTAAGATGCAAGTTACCATGGGGCTGTCAAGAGCAAATGACTGGGGAGGAAGGCGACATGACAGTATAGCACCCCCCTCTACTCAAACAAAACACACACCACAACCACAGAAAGTTACGGCCGTGGCGTCTCTCCTGATTTAAATTCCTCTGGCCACAGCTGTGGAAAAGTTCAGTGGAGACGGGGAGAGCAAGGAAAGCTTAGCAAATTGTGGGGGGAAAGAATCAGATTGAGTTAGGGGGATGCATGGAAACTACCACGTCTACCAAGTTCTGACCACTTTTTTTCTAACTAAAGAATGGTAAAGGATAAAAGCATGAAGCTGGAGCAGTAATAAGCAAACAGTGGAAAAATGTCAGAGATGTTCTCTATCCCGCTGATTCCACTAGGACTCATCTGTGTATTACCTTGATCCCGGTCAAAACAACTCAGTTGGTACTCTCACTTTAACAAACTACTTTAGGAGATCAGAAAACCATTGTTTCGATCTCTGGTTAGGTGATGTGTCTGAAAAATGTATCACGATATAAACGTTTCATATCAGTCGTTAATTATTGATTATTTTTTATTTTACCTTTGTGAAATAAGGACCAGGAGAAAAAAGTACGATTATTTCTGCTAAACTGGTAACGTGACCTTTCCACTTTTATCCACAATTTACTCTTGAGCTGTTGCACTAACTTTCTCCTTTTGTATTTTTAAGCAGTTCTGAGGCATGGTGACATGAACCTTGCACTGTGCACGTTACTCAACAGGTTGTTAGTTTACTAAAAAGTAGAGTTGGGCAAAATCGTACAGTATGCAATTAATTGCCATAAAAACTGTCCATATTTAATATTTGCCACTTTCCAATTACTGCAACTAGTGCCACATGATGTATTTTTTAAGTGACACACACTAACAAACGTGTATGTGAGCTCGTCAGATATTGTGTTACTAAAGCTCTGCTGCAACTCCACATTATGGAAAATGGTAGATTTCGGTTCATATTTGTGAATGTTTGTGTGAATGGGTGACTGTACTGTAAAGTGCTTTGGGGTCCATGTGGACTTGATAAGGTGCTATATAAATTCAGTCCATTTACCATTTACCATATTTATCTGCTAAAATGAAGACGTTGGTTTTACCGGTGATTTCTAAACATAATTTTACAACACAGTGTAACTGATTTAGAGTCAAAAGCATACAAGTGCAACTGTCATCTACTAACAATGAATTGTGATCTTTTTTTTTTTTGCCAATATCGCTAAACCCTACCAAAGAATGAGGGAGTTAGTTGATGCCAACAACCTTGCTTAGTTGGGCCATAAAGGGTTGAGCGGATAAAGCTTTAACTCTGCCTACATCCCCCAGAATGCCGTGTGATTTAGTGAAATGATCAACATTCTATTGGACAAATTTTCCATTGATATTGATCGTGTGTCTATCACTAAATATATATTGTTACTGAATTATTGCCCAGCCCTATTTTGATCCACAGAACAGGGTAGAACTGGTGCCTACCTCCAGCAGTGGGGTACACCCTGGACAGGTTGCAAGTCCATCACAGGGACACAAACCAGACAAATACTCACACTGTCACTCACATGGTTTCCAATTAATAAAGCAGATGGTCGAAAAAAAAAACTAAAGTGACACTGTTTGTATATTATATTTCTTGGAAGATATAGATGAAATCCAAACACCTAAACTGATTTTTTCCTCTCAAACAGATGAGGACAAGATGTCACCTGTTACCGACTGTGGTCTCATTAATACAGATGTTTTCCTGTCTTCACACATTATCATAAACAGAACAATAAAACATCTTCACGGAAAACATTTGTATGTTGCTCAGATTGAATACGTCGTTACTTGAAACAAACAAGCACCAACACCACAAAGACCACTCTACCAAGAGAGTCAGTTAGTTGTTACTAATCTACACAGTGAGTAATCTGATCTACAACCTGGTGTGTGATTAATTTCGTGTTAAAATGCACCTAAATTAGTGTAGAAAAACAGAAACCCGCCACCGGTTATAGAATCTTTCAAAAAGAAAGCAAGAGGTCTGAGGTGTCTCGTCCCTTTGCTTTGCATCCAGAAGAGGAGGAGTGCAGGGTGGACCGCCACAAGACGGAGATTACTACAAGTGGAAGAGGATGACAACAATCAGACGGGAGGAAGAAGGATGAGAGGCCTCTGGTTTAGAGGATGCCCTGGAGGTGAAGCCACGACGTGTAGTCTTCCTACCTGGCTGCTGCTGTCTCGGTGCTTTGATTGTAGAAGGCTTGGTCTTGATAGATTTACCACCACCAACACATGTCTGGGTCCCTGGTCTGAGGTTAGCCTGAAGAGAGGCCCGGTCCTGAGTCTGGCCCCCACCTCGAGGTAAAGACGAACCCTCGATGCGTTGTTTCATCTCAGACGACAGCAGGCGGCCCTTGTGCATCCACTCCTGCATCTTGTTGACGGTGACCCCGTGGGCTTTGTTGGCCGAGCTGACCGCCTGAGCTCGGACGTTGGTCTGCTCCTGCCTCGTCTCCTGACCCTGATGCGTCGTCGCCTCCGTGTTGCTGTCAGAGGAACCCGTGAGGCTGTTGACCGAGCCGCTGCTCTCGTTGAGCCGCTCAGCTCGGTCCTCCTCGCCTCCAGCGTCTTGCAGCAGCTCGTCGCCGCTGAGCGCATAAGGTTCAGACAGCCCGTCTGCCTTCGTGACTTCGGCGTTTTTGGTCTCCGGAGCTCCTCTGTCATCACAGGCTTCTGTCTGAACAGGAGCCGAAGTTTGGCTTTGATACCGGATAGCTCCATCGCTAGCAGAGCGCAACAACGAGGGTCTTTTGGTCAAAGACAGGTCACTCATACTCTTACTAGTGAGCCTTGACTTTGACTCTAGATTTCCAGCGAGGCAGAGAAGGAGCGACTCGGTGTCAGATCCATGTTGAGAACTCTGGTTGCCTCCTGAGGACCAGGAGTCGCTGTCGATATTTTTGACAGACGACCTGGAGCACAGGCTGTCCCTTGAGTGGCTACTACAGGAGGAGTTGGCTTGCTGCTCTGCTAAATCATCTCTAATCTGCTGGAAATCGAAGCCGATATCATTCATAGCATTAATAAGAAGGTAGTAAGCCTCCTGCAGCTGGTTTCTGAGGCGGTCTGTTTCCTGGGCACTATTACTGTCAACCACCTGCCCTTTATCCTGACCAGACTCTCCAGTCTGCGCTCTGTCAACCTCAGTTTTTGGTCTAGCTGTTTCATAGAAGGGTAAAATTTCATTATCGTAGTAGTCGTCATCTTCACTATCTAAAGGGCATCTGTGTGAGCCCCGTGTTGTGCATAGAGATGTCCTTTTCAGATCACAGATTTGTAACTCTGTAGGGAAGAAAGCCGGACTCTGTGGACTGCCTGCTGTCTCTCTGGTGTTCCCTAAACAGTCAGGTTCATAGCTATCAAAGTTTCTAATTACAACGCTCTCCTCTGTGCTCACTGCAGTGCAGTTGGGATACACACGGTCAAAAGTCCACTTGGCCGTGTTTGCCTGTCCAGCCCCCACAATTCCTGCCATGTGGGACAATCCTCTACCTTTGAGCTCTGCCCCCTCACCAACCCAGCTCACTAATGGTGCCTCTACCTGCGCCTGGTCCAACACATGACAGGAACTGTCCCCGAACCCGATGGAGTCCCCGACGCCGCGCTGGCCCGGCACCGAAACGAAGTGTTTGATCCGGACCTGCTGCGGGCTCCCCTCTGCCGGGGGACCCCTTCCTTCCTCCCCCACCAACGCATTCTGCGCATCTCCGAGACGCGAGGCGACAGCCGCGCAGCTCCCCGCTTCCACGCAATTCTCGTACGTGCTCGTTCTCTCTGCCGTCAAATCCATCCCCGCGAGCCAAACGACCCGCAGAGCCTGCTCGGGGTCTCGCTGCGTTCGCAAAACTTTTTCTTTACCTCCTCGGCTCCCGTCCGCCGCCGCCGCCGCAGCAGATCCGAATCCGCCGCCGCCGAGCGTCGCTCCTTTTTTGGACTTCTTCCCCCGGAGTTTCGCTAGTAAAGTCATCCGCAGAGGATCAGCCATTCCTTTCCGTCCGTTCCCCCCCTCCTCCTCCAGCGCCCCCACCACCACCTCCACCACCTCCAGCTGTAGCTTCAGCACGTCGTCGGCCCTGGAAGAGAAGGACCGAGAAGCTTCTCCTCGGTCAAAGCTCGCCGAGCGGAGGGGCTCCTCTCCATTCTCCGCTGCCTGCCTGTCACCTCTCCTCTCTGCTGCTCAACTGCACCACCTCCCCGTGCTTCTTTCTCTGCCGTGCGCGCACACACACTGAACACACACACACACTGAACACACACACACTTTTCCCTTCTCTTCCCTCCTCTCTAGCGCCTCACCTCTTCTCGTGTTTGCAACTAAGATGTTTCTAGATCCAGAGTCCACAGATTTAGACCACTGCGTAACAACAAACAAACAAAAAAAGCCAATGCATCTTATTTAAAGGGATTACTATATCATAAACACTGCCCCCCCCAAAAAAAATAATAATAATAATAATAAATTTAAATACTGCACATTTATTCCATTAATTTGTTACTGATCATCATTTGTATTTTTAAATCTTTATTCATTTCTTTAAAACAAATCAATTCCATGTGAAAAGATAAAAGCACAATATAATGAAAGGAAGCAGAGATAAGAAAAAAATCTCCTTTTTCCCTCAAGTATAAACTTTAAACAATACTAATCTTCAGTTAACATAAAACAAAACATAAAAAAACGTAAATTCCTGAACAGAAATTTACATGAATACATATTTTACTGTTTCATATTTCTTCAAAAGCCCAACTATTATCATTTTCTTGAACATGAACATTGATCTAGCATTTTTAACATCCTCTTCCAGATTATTCCACTCGTTGGATTGAGGTGCACCTTTCTTAAATATGTTCCATGAACAGTTCTATTCTCTTTAGGTTATAACAGCTCTTTCTTAATAACGTTTACTTTTGTTTATTGTAAACATGCCAACAATAAAGAGCCTTTAAGGGTGGAGAAGTCAGACAGTTTAGATGTGTTAAATATTTAAACTCATTTTTTGAGAAAAGAATTCAGGTAAAAGAGCTTTGTTTACATTGATTACGCACCCTCATTTTCGATCTAGAAAACTATAATACATTCAAATCATTTATAGCTGAGGAGAAGCTTTTAATGTTTGATTTCATACCTTAAATTGTAGGCCTATATTCATTTGTTAAATATACAAAAAGCCAACCTTTAATCTCAGGCTTACTATTACATAATTTTAAATTTAGTAAAGATTTTCTCTAAGCTGTTGTATAAAGTATCTCAAAGCGATACTTGAGTAAAAGTACACATTTTACCATAAAATTACTTTGGTAAAAGTTAGTCTCTTCTAAGAATATTACTTGAGTAAAAGTCTTAAAGTAGATAATATTTACTGTACTTATGTATCAAAAGTAAATTTCAGATGTAAAGTGTACTTAAGTGTTAAAAGCAAAAGCACAGAGTGAAAATGAACCAACAGATTTTTCAAAATGCCATTTATTGGGAGGTGACAACCCCCCCCCCCCCCCCCCAAAAAAAAAAAAACATTTTTCTAAAAGTCATAATGACTGTTATTATAATGCTAATGTTGAAAAATTTAGGATGGTATATTTTTAATTCTCATCCAACCAACCACAATTAAATTTGCTCTATCTGGGGAGTGCCATGTCTGGAAAGTTTATTTTAACAAGACAAAATGAAATGAGAGTGACAACTTTCTAATTCTTACATTTTTTTAAGGTAAGGAAAGTACAGATAATTTGTAAACAATAAAAGTTGCCTGAAAAGTAATTACTCAAGTAAATGGATAACCAAAATTTCTAGTAGAAAAGCTGATATACAACTCTTCTAAGCTACACATTAATATTTGTTAACATTTAATACCATTCCCTTTATACATAAAATAAAATGTTATCTAATTTCTTGCTTCGTACAATGATGGTTCATTTATTAAACTTTATTAAAAAGACTTAACATTCAGAACAAAACTGTGAGCAGAGGTGAAAGTGGTGTTTTGTGAAATGCAGATTCAGCTTTACTTCACTAAAACTAAACACACTTTTGTCCCTGACGTGAATTAAAATCGGTTAGAGAGCCGTGAAGCAGCACTTTAAATTACCCCCCTCGCTGGTCACTGTTAAATCATTTCAGCAAACAGCAGCGAGAACAATCTTTGTCTCACAGGGAAATATAACCCTCTGCTGCGAGAGAAAACCAGAAAGAAATGTCTGTCTCAGCAGGAAACAATAGGGAGGATGGTAATTAACTACCCACACATTCACTTTACATCATCTGTTTTACTTTTTTTTCCCCCAAAGGATCAGGATTTTGTCTGTCATGGAATTAAACTACGTTAAACTGTTTGTTTGCTGTTTCCATCACTTGGAATGTGCAATAGAAAGAGCTGCTGAAAAGCTGCAGTGGGTGTTTGAGTGCACATGCGCACCATGTACCCCTCGCTGTAAGACACACAGTATAGAGCCAGTGGTGCAGTATTAGGGCCAAAATTAAGACTATTGTGCAACCAGCGGGTGCTACATCCTTGTAGCATGAGGCTATATCTATTCCTAAGCCAGCTATTGATCTGATTAATGATAGACCGGTGTTGTACGATTTTCAGTTCCCCTGTGAAAATCTGCTCCCCCTATGTTGGGAGCATTGGGAGCGCCTCCGTCTCCCACCTCCATGACGTAAAGACTGCCTGGACCAGTGAGTCTCTCTAAGGTTAACCACTAGGGGGAACCGATTTTCACAGGGGAACTGAAAATCTTACAACACTGGCACCGGTAACTGAGAGGCTGGCGGTGGTAAATGAGGAGACCATTGGAGAGGACATAGCAGCTAGCATGAATAAGTTGGCATTGGAGAGGCTAGCGACCAGCATGGATAAGCTGGCGTTAGCATCGGAGAGGCTAGCGATTAGCATGGATATGCTGGGGTTAGCATTGGAGAGGCTAGTGACTAGCATGCAATACCTACTCACAAATTTTTGGAATATAGAAAACTAAGTTGTTAGTTCTGGTTTTTCTCATTGTTCGGCTAAAGAGAAAAAATATATTGCTATCGATCAATAGACAAGGGCAAATGCTAATTCAGGTGGTAACTAAAGCTGTCATTCTCTGAATTCAGTGCACTTTGTGTCTCTTAGGGTTACCTCTAAGATTTTCATATAAAACAAACCACAAAATTTATTTAAAAACAAGAAACGGAATTATCAATGT
>JARVGW010000427.1:8384926-8417953 GCA_031762495.1 Anablepsoides rubrolineatus | reverse complement strand
TTTTGTTGCCCATTGTGTAATGATTGTTTGGAGGTGTTCATACACTGTGTTAAAGTTGAGTTATTTGAAGGCAAAATTAGCTTTTGTTCCATATTTTAAATGTTTTGACACAGTTAGTGCCTTTTGCAAACAAAATGTGTCATTTTAACCACTGTGTCACTGTTTAGGCCTCTATGTTAACTGTTTTGAAGAAGTGGATTTTGAGTTGATGGCTGCGTCAAAACATTCAATAAAAACTGTAAAAACCAACATTTTGGATTTCTGAATACTAAGAATAAATCAAAATTCTTCTAGGAACTTCAAAAATTACCCCGGCCCTATGCCAGTGCTGTCTTGCTGTAGGTCTCCTGTGAGATGGGGCATATTCAAAAGGGATTGGAGGTACATTTTACGCCTTGGGGGCATCCTGGTGGGGGGTTGGCAGTGGTTTGATGAACAGAGTGCACCTGGCTGAGAGCTGAGGTCTGTTATCCTCTCTCGTACAGTCATGGTTTATAGATCAAAGGAGTAATCCCTTCTACACCCAATCACTTTCTCTTCCTACACCTTCTCCTCCTTGAAGTCCGCAAAGTGTTTCAACGCTGCAGCTTAGTGTTTGACAGTCTGCAAAGTCCTCTCATTGAAAGACTCCTCACCCTCGCTCCAGCGTATGCTTGGAGGGCCCGTTTCCCCTCCCGATTCCGACGTTGAACCCTCAGTCCTCAATTGTGGGATTTTCTGACTCATTAGCTCTGTTCAGTCAAGTGGAGCAACCTGCAGATTCCTTCCAGCCAAGTTCATCAACACAACCAGCGGCTCCTGCTGCGAAGTGATAAGAGAAAGGAGGCTCCAACTTAGACCCTGCTGCGGCTTTGTTTAGTGTGAAATCAGATGAGATGAAGGAGGACAGGGTTTGAGGATGGCAGTGCTAATCAAGGCTTGCAGATGGGTTGAAATGCAGTCAGATTTGGGCAACAGTGTAGCACCTCGCCCCTTATGCAGTGCAGCGGATTTAACACAGCTTAGCAATGTAGTTACAGGAGTGTTAACGCCTGTCAGTTACATGGTCTTTGCAACAGGTGTCTGTATGACCCCGGGTTTGATATCCACACAGCGTCCCGTTGGCAGGACTGTACAAAGAGCATGTTAAACATAATGATCAACAGGCTTAAACTGCTATGGACCAGAATGTTTAAAGGTTGATTGAGGCTTTACCATCAAGTATTCAAAAAGTGGATGGTTAAAAGGAATCATACACAAAAATAAAGGTCACACACACACATTTGTGTGAAATATTTCAGAGCATGAATTGGCATGTGGCATCATTTTGGTCGACATGAAGCAGACGAAGCCAGGTGACATTTCGGCAATAAGCCGTTTGGAGGTCTTCTCCGGCAGTTCTTGGATGTTTAGTCCCTTTCTTGGACATCGATGAAATATTTAAAATCAATTTGAAGTTGAAGCCAATAGAGCAAAGCCAGGTGTTCATGTTTTTAGTACCTGTTAAAAGACGAGCTGCTGCATTCTGGATAGTTTGTAAGCAACGCAGACATTATTTCTCTTCATATACGTATTATAAGAAGTTCATGTCATGGTGAAATTTAGCTGAACAGTTTGGATCGAATGCTGAATTTTGAGGGTCCCACACACATTCAGGGATTTCTCAACCATTTCTATCCAATGTGACCACTGACAAACTTCTTGATCAAACAAATCAAATGGTTGTGAACTAACAACAGTAGCAGACACTAATGAGCTTTGCCTCACTTGATGGTATCCCACAGTCCAAAAATTCATGCACGTTCGGTTGGCGTCCGGCCCACGCCTCCCTTAAGAGATCTGTAATCTCAATGGGATTTGCCTGGTTAAACAAAAAGAAATAAAAAAAACAAAATCCAACCCCAACATGCAACATTTTATCTTTAGCTAATAAGGCAGTTCATTAAGCTTTGACACCAGCTACTTGTTTAGGGCAAAAATCATTTTTGCTAAAGGAAGAGTGATAGACATTTGGCAAACCTGTTCTTTCGTGTTGGTTTCTCACATTTTTATGCCAACTCAAACACTCAGCCTGACATCTCAGATCTAAAGCGTTTTGAACCGTTACACCCTATCCTCTTCTTGCCCTCATCTTCGACAGACACAAGTTCTTCTTTTTTTCGACTGTTCCCTTTTCAGGGGTTTGTCACAAATGAAATGTAGAATAAATGTAGATCAGTTTAGACATTTGATTTGAGCAATGATTGGTGTCGATGTTTGAAGGAAGAGGAGAGGGTCCATTTTAAGCATCCCTGTCAGAAAAACGTTTAAATGGCTGACACTGAAAGGAAAAACCTGGAGGAATTCAGTGGCTTTTTTATGCTCTGAGGGACATTTTCGTTTCCATAATTTGTGCCCACCTTTTTGCTTGGGGTAAGGGGTCTCTTTGTTCTTTGTGGCTTTATTGTCACATACTTCAGGGTGACTTCATAAAAAAGGTATAAAAGCACTTAGTGAATGGTGTGAAAGAAACAATGTATGTCTTCAGGGCGTGTTAATAAAATCACTGTTTAGGTGCATATGATGGTGCAACACCTGACTAAGACTCTTACATTAAAATCTTTGGGTCGCATGGTGAATTTTTGTACTGCATGTAAGCTAAAGGTAAAGACCGTGTACAAGTATGAACATGAGGTGGTCCTCCTCAATGAAGACTGTTTTATATAATTTATCCACTTAAGATAACAAAAATTCATGATAAATCAAAGCTTTTTAGTTAAAAATTGTCTTTCACCCCTTTTGTTTTTGTATTGGGTCTTTCAAATAGCTAAGAAATAAACTGTCAAATGTTTTGTTTTAAAGGGTCCCTCTGTTGGACATTTAAAGGAAGAACTCAAGCTTGTAAAAGAGTCTGTACTCCAGGAGGATTAGGTTCAGCATCGTTTCCCTGCACAGTTTTAACCTCATTAAGAGCTGCACAGAAAGTTCCAATACTGCTGGAGTCACTTCTCATAAAAGTCAAGCAGAGTTTTAAAATGTGTAGTCAAGTTGTCCAAGACACTGAAATGATTAAATATCTTTTCAGTCAAGGACAAACTTTGCTGTTTTTTTTTTTTTTTAATCTTTGATTTTTTTTTTTCATGGCTGTAGCTTTCAACATTGTTTGTAACAACATTTCCTGTTTGTCTTGGCAGCGCAGCTATTTTTATTTCTAAAAGCATCAACAACAAAAAAGTTTGAGTAGCCTTGTGAAAAAAAGAAGATCAAGTATGTTTGTCTCTGTTCCATAAACAATCACAGATGATTCAAAGTGGAGAAACTGCAGGATCTTGAATCAGATCATGTTTAATTTCAAATACTGCTGGTAACTCAAAACACTTCATATTAAGACTATAATGTTTTAAAGACCATAAATCTTTGATAATAATAACATGAATTAATTACAGTTGAGTCCTTTTTTTATTTCAAAGCACATTAGTAATTAAAAAATGCTATTTGTTTTAAATTAGAGTATTTGATGTGTAGTCCCAAGTTAAATAGAAGCTGCAGAACCATATATGGAGTGATGACATAATGCCAGATCTAATATGCTGCAGGTTTAATCTGGTCTGATCAGAAAAAGGCTCTGTGTAGTTGTAGTTTAACTCAGACAAAAACACCTATTATTTTTAAAATCTAGAGATTTGTTTTGTGGCAACAGTTTTAAAGGGCCAGTATTTCTCAATCATATAGTCCAATTCTATACCAAAATAAAGTAACTTGTATAATACAATTTTCAGTATAATACAATCATTTTTTAACTTAAAAAGCATAAAAAAACTAATCATCAGTGACCCGTGTATAATACTACCCCCCACATTTTGGATGAGTTTTGTGGTTAAATTTCTAGTATTATACATGAATAAATTCAGTATGTTAGTTGTTATGGAAAAGCAGTCAATTCATATAAATCAAAAATTAATTTGACTCTGCATCATACCCGTTTCTAAATGCCTTGAAATTAGCCTCTGTCTCTTTAAGAACCTCCTACCGTTACTGTCTCGCCTATTTCTGCACTTCATCACGACAGCTTAATGTTGTTTACAACTGAGCTTGGAGCATTCTATTTTGTTGTAATAATAATAATAATAATAATAAAAAAACTAGCAGCAACATTATACAATATTGGTTTTGGAAAATAGCAACTCAGGATACAATTGAACCTTACTCAAATGATTCCACGTTGAACCTGGAAAGGACATTTTCTGAAGAACCGGAGCCAGTACAGAGGCGATGTTTCGCTTGGTAAGCTAAGTTATTCATTACAAATATGTGTCTTTCGCCAACTAAACAACACAAATCGTAACATAAGTTATGAATGCTAACCATAGATCACAGGTAAACTAAACAACTGAACAAAACAACGCAAGTTGTTTTTCAGCTTTCCTGGGCAGACGACAACAGTGTTTGTGTACTTCTGAGTGTTGGAATTGCATCGTCTTTTAGTGGTAATCCTGTTATTAGTCCAAAACTATCATCCATAAAGTGGCTCACACAAATATATAATTTTTTTTCTTGCTGGAGGCGTGGCCTCTGCTGAAGTTTAAAATGATTGGATCGGTTGGCCGCGGCGAATACGTCAGCTTCACTGTGAAGGAGGCTAAGCTAAGAAGCTAACCAGAAATCGCATGCGCTGTAAACAACCCTACTGAGAGGAGAAAAGTATTGAGACGAACAAGATGGCTGTAAATGAGAGCAGCTGCCTTTTCAGACCAATTTAATTTAATTTAGAAGCTTTATCAACACGGATTGGCTTCATTCACTTCCTCCACTGCCATTTCTAAACTAACTAGCAGACACTGCGCAGAAAATCGACGCCGTTCTAAACTCTGCCTTCTGTTTGCTGATTGGCCCAGGTGAAATAAACTACAAGCAGACACTGCGCAGAAAATCGACGTTCTGTTCTCTGATTGGCCTGAATGAAATGCTCCCGAAGAAATCCTTGTCTATGGGAGGAATCCCAGACGGAGCAGTGAAGAGAAACTAGAATTGAGCGGAACTGCTAGGCTAGGCTGCCTCAGGACACTACAAGATTTCAGGAACATGCATGAATGAGTCAAAGCAAGACTCTGTGTATGTCTTTGATGAGAAAATGATGTTATAACCTGAAATAAAGCTCAAAAAAGTTGATTTTACATGATATTGCCCCTTTAAAATACCGAATTTGAAGAAAAACATCTTGTTTTACTGAGGTGTATCTCCCACAATTTAACATTCCTTTCTTCTGTTTTCCATAAGAGAATGCAGTCAGTGTGTAAAATCACCAGCAGGCACTGAAGCACACAGATAATAGTCTGATGCCTTCACTGCCACAGGCAGCTCATTAAGAGAAAATGATTCGCAGACTGCTGTCCCATTAAACCCAGACAAAATCCTCTTTCCACTAAATTTGTTTAGACTCACTGACTTTGGAGTCCATGACTTAAGGTTTGAGGTAAAAGCTTTCATTTCATGTCTGCAGTCTAAAAGCACACGTTCCACTGAGTTACAACAAGTTTATTTTATTATTATTTTTTTTTAAATAAATAACTATTGTTGTTTTTCACAAGTTTGTTTTCTCGTTGTTTTAATTTTACCCTAGTTTAATTAAACCACCCGTCTCTTAAAAAAGCAGATATTCCTCATAAGAGCATTCTCAAGATGGACCACTGAAACATTTGTAAACAATAACAAATCTTAAACCAAGAGAAGCAATTTGAAAGGATTTTCACTCTTTAAATTGTTTGTAAAAATGTGAGCATACTGAATAACTAGTTTTAATTGGGAAATCCTCCGATGTTTTTGGAGTGTAAAATCATTCTCAGTCTCTTTTCAGATGTAATGATGTAATATATCAGGCCTGAGCCCCTGTCCTGATGTGGTAATATTTGGGTTTCCATGCTGCCCAGTGTCCCGCAGAGCCAGTCAGCTCAAACCAAGCTGGAACAATGATGTTCACTTCGGGTCAGGCTCTGTCTGGGCCACTTTGATATATTTATTTATCATTTTCAGCTTCTGCAGAGAAGAAACTACTAATGCTGTTCTAGTCCAAAAATGAACTAATTTAAATTCAGCTCAAAAGTGTGAAGGAAATTGCAAAGTGTCCTTATGACCATAGGTACAGGAAGGCCTAATGTCGCAACTTTAAAGGGAACACATCATGCAAAATCCATATTTTTAGCTGTTAAATATTTTGTTGTGTACTTAAAGTCTCTAGGAGGCAGAAAAGTTGAATTTAGTGTTTCCTGGTGCTGCAAAGATATCCAGTTTGGGCCATATTTTTTCAGCCTGTTAAGTTTTCTCAATTTTCTATGATGGTTTCTGTGTCTATTACGTCAAATTATCTGCGACGGAATTGCATAAGGTCTAGACTTACCGACAACAATTTCCTCCTTTTCTTTCTCTGGTTCTGAGTCAGACTCTGGCTTCAACATGTAAGGCTGGATGAACAAGTGTTGCTGACATCTTTTAATTTATTTGTCAAAAAAAAAAGTTTTTGTACAGCTAGAAAATGCCCTCTCTTAAACCGGAGTGGACCGGTCTGGAAGCTGGAGGGGGGCGGGGCTTGAAGCATCTTAAAGGAACAGTAATAAAATCAGCTGCTTTGAGACACACATCAGAAAAGGGGTGAAAGTCAGGTTGGTAAAGTTAGATTAAGAAGAAATTCAGGCCAACACATTGTAGTTTCACTTTATATAGACCCCAACTGAATGAGTTGAATGTGAAAAGAAAGGATTTACTTTAAATGGTAAACATTTATGAAATACCACCTTTCGTAAAGAGAATTTTTACTTCTTATATTTTGAACCATCTGATCTGGATATAATCTCTATTTTATCTATTTATTAAGTTTACCCTGACATAACTCACCTGATAAAAACTTTGATCATGCATATACTGGAAGTCTGTGTTAAAATAGACATATGTTGCTTTTAAATCTTGTGGAACTGCAATGCTTTGGGTTGAAATCATCCTTATTGTAACTCCACAAGCCCTGCCTCTTTCCTGAGGTGTGTTTCGGGTCAACTCGTTTTGATGCTGTCTCTTTAAATCCAAACAATTAAATCCAAAATT
Source organism: Anablepsoides rubrolineatus (assembly GCA_031762495.1). Lineage (NCBI taxonomy): Eukaryota > Metazoa > Chordata > Actinopteri > Cyprinodontiformes > Rivulidae > Anablepsoides > Anablepsoides rubrolineatus. The sequence continues at coordinate 8,410,903 of JARVGW010000427.1, read as the reverse complement.
GGATTTTGCATGAAATTTCCTCTTTGATTAAGCTGTTGCTCCTGGCTCTCTGCATGGAAAACATGGTCCCAGCAACAGAGCTGTCAAATATAACACAGTGTGTGAAAAACAGTCGACTCTTTCTAAACACGGCAGCGAGAACATATCAAATGTGAGGGCTGTGAAGCAACAACCCCTAAAGTAAAATGTATTTAAAACATTTTTAGATAAAGCTTTGCAAACTTTCCCAACCTGATGGCAGTTTCGTAAAATTTGACCGATAAATCGCGCTGTGGGGAATTCCTAATCGTAACTTTAAAAACCTTAAATGTAATTTGAGACATTTTTTTGTTTTGTTTTTATGATACATCGTCTGGTCTGAGCAGAATATTGTGTGTGTATGAGGTAATGATAATAAAGTCTGTTTCTGCGAGGCAGTCACGCCAAAGCTGGTTGTAACCTTGATAACAAACAAACACATGAGGTAGTGGAGCTCTGCGACTGCAGTCTGGCTCTTTTAGCTTGTGATCTGGCTGACAGGTGGCAAGGATTTGCCTCAGTGGACAGTGAGGCTGCAGGGCAGGAAGTCTGAGCTATTTTTGCTTTGATGACAGCAGACTTTGACAAGGGGCAGCTGATGGATGGAGATCAAACCAAACCTGTAGGGAACAGAAGGTCCCTGCCACCCAAACTGTTGTTCTGATGCATTTCATAAAACAAGATTTTTTTTCTTTTCATTCACAACATGATTTAATTTTTATTCGTCTTTTACTTTATATAGATTGTTTTTATGACTGAAATGAACTAAATTATTTTTCCATTTTTATGACACAAATGAAGCAATTATGTTTACAACAAGTAGTATTAGTATTAAGTAATTTTATTGTGCTCTGTACAATGACAATAAAGGTTTATCTTATCTTAAGTAGCAGATAGAATACATATACTCAAGAGTAGCACTTCTTCATCATATAAAGTAACGAGGTTGGGTTTACTCAAGTAAAACAAAAAATTAACCATTGAAGAAATTAATCAAGATTAAAAAGGTATTTTGTGAAGAGGCTACTTGAGTACTGAGTAACCAATCATAACATCTGATTGAATATTTTAAATGTCACCAGACTGACAAAAAAAATGCAAATTCTGGTGTTTGTAAAGCCTAAAAAGAAGAAAATGTATACAAATTACATAATAACTAATTCCAATTTCTCATTATGAAACTAATACTTACAGTAGATAATGTTTGTACATGTGTATGAATAAATCTATATATATATATAAATTTATAAATACATACTTCAACTGATATGTCTCTCTGGTGTTTTTCTGATTAAAACATGTTTGTTCTTCCATCACTGAAGTTACTTACGGTGGGAAGAATTTTCAGAAATTTTACTCAAGCAATACTTCTTAACAATAATATTCAAGTAAAGTAAAATATACATAGTAAAACTACTCCCAAAAGTACATTTTTTCCATCAGGTTACTCAAGTAAATGTAACTAGTTACTGGTATCGGTATCGATACCTGCCTTTTTAAAAGTACTTGTATTAATACAAAATGCCTCGATACTGAAAACCAATACCAGTATTGATACCAGGATTCTGGTATTGAGATTGAATTTGTTACCATTTACATTTCAGGTGAAAGGTTTGTCAGTTCCATGTTTAAATATTTAAAGTTGAAAGAGAATCTTATTTATTTTTATTTATTTTGTATCATGCTATATATTTGATTTGATCCAGTCAGAGGGACTGTAGGCTTATAAGGATGGAGAACCAACTTGTTCTAAATAAAATAATGTGTTTTTAAAGTGTGTAATGTTTAAGTTCTTACTCAATACTTTGTATCGATACTCAGTATCAGTGAGTACCCAAACTGAAGTACTTGTACTCGGTTAGGGCAAAAGCAGTTTCAGGACACCCTTAGTATTAAGTCAAAGGATGGTGTGGAATGTGGAAAAAAAAAGATGCAAGTAACCAGGGAACAAAGTAATCATCATCAATAATGTACTGGATGATATTAGGACAAGCCGTTTCTATATAAACTTAGCACAAAAAGTAAAGAAATTTGTGTTTGGTAGAATATTTCTTGACAGTACAGCTTATGCAGTCAGAAAGCCTTGTAAAGTCCCTTTTTAAATGGTGCCACATTTGTTAGGAACATGCATTTGTGGGATGAGCAGTAGAGCTGAGTATGTGGGTTTTACACATGAAAAAGTTGTCTAATCTCTGCTTAACAGCTTATTTTGTTGTTTCTACTTGTTTTTTTAGTTTCTGGTACCAACAGGTGCTGCCAATCAGGTAACCGTTATAAGATTTATTGCCAATAAGCATTGTCACAATAATCTACCAAACACATTTTTTCTTTACTTTTTGTGCTAAGTGTGTATGTAGATTAAATAATCAAGTGTCTGACTATGAACCACCGTCTGATAAAAGCCATGATGATGATGAATAACAGGCAGAGGGGTCGATCTGTGATCTAAAGCAGGCCTGTGGTCAGAGCAGACTTGTGAAATATTTCTGTCTGTGCAGCAGTAAGATGGTGTGAAGCTTTTTTTTTTCCACTCATGAACCTGGCTGAGCAACTTTGGAACACCTGCTATAGCCTGGCTGCGTTCAAATGTGATAAATCATCTGTTATAGTTTTATTAACTTTTCCTGAAACATTTTAAAACATTAGTGTATGCTACAATTTTTTATTTATACTGAGCGGTTTGTGCCAGAATGCTTATCTTTGCTATCTGGATGCTGGCGGTAGCTTTTAAAAGTGAAGAAATTATACAACAAGGTGTGATAATATCATTTGAACACATGATAAATGGGCAACAATCCATAAACTTACTTTTTTCTTTCTTTTTTTTTTTACTCTCTGAGTCTGTATCGTGATTATTCAACACGTTCTCCTTGCATAAAGATTAGCATCATCAGCACTGGCTGCACTTCACACACAAACTATGTGGGATGAGGCCAACACTGAAAGGAGACCACTAGTGTCTCCGAGATAAGAGCGAGCATGCCTTTCAAGCTGCTCTCTCAACCCTCCCAAAAAATTCAAATGGGATTTTGCTTGAGGAACGTTGTAGCTAGTAAAGCATAAAGCCACTCTCTGCTCCGCAGCCAAGCTCCTTCGAGGATTCACGCCAGACAGACGATGAGCTGCAGAGATGAAAGTGAGGTCGAGGTGTTTTTTTTTTTCATCCTTCATCCTTCATCCTCCCAAAGCCAGGCTTCTGCTCTGACTAATTACCTTTTCTCCCTGAACTGAGAGCAGACAAATATCTGGAAATAAGATACTGCACCTCAATTAGTGCCGAGTGCTGAAGGTTTGATTTGAGCTGGAGGATTTTTAACAACAGGTGACTCCAGAGCAACCAAGTTCCTTCCACTGCAAAGCAAACCAACAGATTCCAACTTGTTCTGTCTTGTCCTGCAAGGGTATGGTGTGGTATGAGGGCCAAAATTAAGACTATTGCGTAACCAGCGATCGCTACATCCTTGTAGCAGGAGGCTATATCAATTCCTAAGCTAAGTTATTGATCTGAATAATGATAAGCTGGCCACTTTATTAGGTACACCTTGCTAGTACCAGGTTGGACCCCCTTTTGCCTTCAGAACTGCCTTAATCCTTCGTGGATTCAACAAGGTACTGGAAACTTCCCTCAAAGAGTCTGGTCCATATTAACATGTTAGCATCACACAGTTGCTGCAGATTTGTCGGCTCCACATCCAGGATGTGAATCTCCCGTTCTACCACATCCCAAAGATGCTCTGTTGGATTGAGATCTGGTGACTGTGGAGGTCATTCGAGTACAGTGAACTCATTGTCATGTTCAAGAAACCAGTCTGAGATGATGCACTTTATGACATTGTGTGTTATCCTCCTGGAAGCAGCCATTAGGAGATGGGTACACTGTGGTCATAAAGGGATGGACATGATCAGCAACAATACTCAGGTAGGCTGTGGCGTTGACACAATGCTCAATTAGTGCTAATGAGCCCAAAGGGTGCCAGGAATATATTCCCCACACCATGACACCACCACCACCAGCCTGAACCATTGATACAAAGCAGGATAGATCCATGCTTTCATGTTCTTGACGCCAAATTCTGACCCTACCATCTGAATGTTGCGACTCATCACACCAGGCAATGTTTTTCTAATCTTCTATTGTCCAATTTTGGTGAGACTGTGTGAATTGTAGCCTCAGTTTCCTGTTCTTAGCTGACAGGAGTGGCACCCGGTGTGGTCTTCTGCTGCTGCAGCCCATCTGCCTCAAGGTTCGATGTGTTGTGTGTTCAGAGATACTCTTCTGCAGACCTCGGTTGTAACAAGTGGTTATTTGAGTTGTTGTTGCTGTTCTATTAGCTCAAACCAGTCTGGCCATTCTCCTCTGACCTCTGGCATCAACAAGATATTTGCACCCACAGAACTGCCGCTCCCTGGATATTTTCTCTTTATCTGACCATTTTCTGTAAACCCTAGAGATAGAAGTTATGGGTGAAAATCCCAGCAGTTTCTGAAATACTCAGAGGAGCTCGTCTGGCACCAACAACCATGCCACATTCAAAGTCACTCATATCACTTTTTTTCCCCATTCTGATGCTCTGTTTGAAATTTGATTATCTTGATCATGTCTACATGCCTAAAGTTGCTGCTATGTAATTGGCTGATTTGACATTTGTGTTGGACAGGTCTGTGTATACTAGTTGCTAGCCTTTCCAATGCTAACGCCAGCTAATTCATGCTAGTCGTTAACCTCTCCAATGCTAGAGCCAGCTTATTCATGCTAGTTTTTAGCCTCTCCGATGCTAACACCAGCTTATCGATACTAGTCACTAGCCTCTCTGATGCTAACCCAAATGAATAGTCTCCTTCTCATTTGCCAGTGCCGGCCTCTCAGTTAGTGGTGTCGGCCTATCATTAATCAGATGAATAGCTGGCTTAGGAATAGATATAACCTCCTGCTACAAGGATGTAGCGACCGCTGGTTGCACAATAGTCTTAATTTTGGCCCTCGTACCCCACCATACAAGGGAGCCATTTTACTTGAGGCAGAATTAAACTCTAGTACAGACACTGAATTTGTTTCCTACTACAGCTAATTGAGGATATTAGGAAGACCATAAATTCTGAAACATGCATCATCAGTGTCAGTAATTTATAGTGCCACAGCATATGATTTTGGTTGCATTTGAATTCCAGGGGTTTTTAAAAGCTGACGAACGAGCTTGTTTTTGTGGGCTGACTTCATTCCAACATGTGTGCAAAACTAATTACAGACACTCAGACTGCTCTTTTGGTTCAGCTGTACACAAAGTTTTGAGAGACAGACCTCTTCCTGGTGAATTCCTCACAATCAAGAAACACTAGAAGACATGTTTACACTTAATAAACAAGAAAAGACTTCACCATTAGGGAGTGAAAGTGAGGCTTTAGGGTACTGTAGTCAACCATCAACTAACTAGGCTTTGATTCAAGAGTCATAAATGTAAAACCCATCCATAATGCTTACAAGACTTCCCAGCTAAATTAAAAGCCAGCCACGAGGAAACACCTCCCAGCAGACTGTGTGTGTGTTCTTCACCCCCGCAGGAGCTTTCGCTTTCCCGACACACTCTCAGACTTCCTCCTTACCTAAACACCCCCTTCGCCCTGGACTCCCCTGGCCCCTCTCTCCCCACTTTCCCATGAGCCCTTAAGCACTGCAACCCCACCGCCACTCTGCAGCTCTCACACCCTTACGATGGAGCATTGTTTCCACTGTCAGACACTCCTGCATTTCACCATCTGCTCAGCAATCTCCCAGCTGCTGCCCACACTCTCCCTGCCTTACGAGGTGGTGACACGCACGCAGGACAGAGATTACACACGACCGCGTCTGCTAATTAGAGACAGAGGCAGGTTTGGAGTTTTGTCAGTCTGCAGTTAGGCAGCTGTCTGCTTGGTTCTACAGAAAAGTGCCTTTCGTCCCCCAGCCAAGAAGCTTACTGGTGAACTGTTTAACTAACGAGGCACATTTAAGCCAATGTTTCTACTTAATGTTGTCTAGAAAACCATTTTCAGAATGTGCACCTTTCATTTCACCTAATATATCTTCTTGCTAATTTTATTTTAAACTTCACTTCACAGAACGTCATGCTCGGCTGCTTGGATGTCTCTACTGTGAAGCTACGAGTGAACACACTCCCCACATTTACGTTTGCAAGCTGTGTCTGTATGTTTAAAGTGAGAAATCGTCATGTACTCCAAGCAGCACGCTTAAATCCAGGCTTTGGTTGAAACAGCTGAAAAGACACGAGTGTGCAGGTATGTTCATGCAGCTGCTAAGACTGAGACTTTTTTTTCAGGACCAAATTTACTCCATCGTACTGCCAAACAAATGCAAACATGATTTTTCACAAATTAAATATAAACCTGAATTAGAAAAGCTACTTTATTGCTGGGTTGCAGTCACATGACCCGGATGACGCGCAAAATTCAGATGCGGGGCAGGAAGTGATTTGCTTCGGTTCAAAACACAGCGAAATGGATCACTGAGTCCGCTAATACCTAAATGAGCTGGTGCAGATGAGATATCTCTAAAAAATATGCATACATTTAACATGATCAATATTTTCCTAATAAAAATGACTTGTTATATACTCTGGAGGATTTACTCGGCGTTGAGGTGATCGACATAAACTATCTGACGCAGGCGCAGCAGACCTTGTATTCTACGACGAGCCAGATGAAAGCTTTCAAAACCCTCAAAGCTACAATTATTTAGTTTCAGGTTGGGTCAAACATTTAGGATCCAAAGAAGCTTTAAATGTCTGTCGACTTGTTTCTGTCTGAGTGAGTAGTGAGTTGTGCTGTTTTAAGTAATTAGCCCGATGATAACGCTATCGCTAATGCTAACAACGAGTTAATCTGTTATTTCTATGTGCTTGGATCTACTTGTAAATAGTTTATTTGGCTTCTGTAAACCCAAATTTGAGTAACTGTCCAAAAAAATATCTTAAAATCTGATTGAAACGATCCCTACCTGTTAGAAAGTTGTCGCTGCAAACTCTTATTGTCTGTTTCCGCACCTCCTGTTCTTAGCTGTAAATTGTTTTGTCATCTTTTTTTCTGACACACTACTTTTGGTAAAAGGTAAAAAAAACAACTTTTATATTTTTCCTGACTGGAACCGTACACGGCACAGAATTTAGGCATTTTGATGCTAAATTAACAGAAGCAAACAGAGGTGCATTTACTTCCTGCCCCCCGACTGCATTTTGAGATGTTGAAACTACGTCAGAGTTAATTATCTCCTGACTTATTTGTATGCAATGTGCAGGAAGGATTTTATAATCGCACATAAGTACAATCAAAAAGATGTCTGGACTTTCTAAAAAAAATCATATCTTAGTTTAATTTAAAATTAATGACCAAACTCTGATCAGTCACCTCACTGGAAAAGATCTGAAACTCCTGGGGAGGAAAAGCACATGTTTCAGGAGGAAGGTCAGGGTTTACGCTCATCTGCTTTGCCTGATGAGCGTCGAAAAAAGATGGTCTGATTCTCATTACCCAACACCAGTCGCTCTTTGGGCCTGATTTGTTGGTCATTGCGCACACAGTACACATGTAGGACAAAAGGACACAAATCATCGTGGAAAGTCTGCTACCACTTTTAGTGTGTTTTGACTGAAGACATTATGAGGTATAATTCCAAACAAAAGTAAAAAAAAAAGAAAAAAGCTTCACTTCTCTGAAAGTGATCATTTGGTTTGCTTCAAAAATAATTAAATGTCGATTTTTTTTTGAAAGAGTTCCTTTTCACAGAAGCAGCGCCACAACATTTTTGTTTTCTGGCAATGGAAGAAAACATCTGGCCAAAACACTGCCATCATGAAACAAGCTGAGGGCAAAGCCAGAGAGAAAAAGTGCATCCTGAGCACGTGTTTGCTTTTCGTGGACAACTGTCTCATTAAAGACATATAGTCAGCTTATAGCATCCTTATAGCACCAAAAAAAAAGCCTCTGATATGCTATTTGCAGACTCTACAAAATCTTTATTAACCTCAGTGTTTACAGTCTGCAGATTCTCCTGGAGTGAGTTTCCATGTCACTTTGTCCTTTTTTGTGTCACTCCATGTTTGGGCATTAAACCGATCTGTTCTTTTAGCTGTTTTCAGGTTGAGGAACTTGTTCCACCTGGGACTAAAGGCAGGAACTGCTCAGTCTCCCCCTCCTGCTCCCTAAACTACAAACCATATGGACAGAGAGGTCTTGGACATTCAGAGGAAGACTGGATGTGTTCCTGGGCCAGGAGACGTCCAGAGCTCTGCTTTGTTTAAGTGGGTTAGAACTAGAGCTGCACAATAATTCAACATTTTAATCTTTAACGCAATGCAAATATTGTAAAGGATCCACAGAAAGCAATAAATCTTTGTATTTGCAGTTTTTCTGCATGTTACCCAGCTTTTCAACTGAATAGATTTAAAAATTAATTTGTTCCTACATCAATCAGACTGTTAAATAAAGTAGGCATATATTTTTTTGTCATGCTGCTGATTCTGATTTGATTTGGTTTGTTTACATGCTAGAAGATATGTGGGAATGTGCAATATGTGCTTATTGAGAAATATGTGTTTTTATCAATCAATTTGTGTTTACTGAGTAATGTGTATTTATTATTTTTTTGTGGTGTTCACATGACTGTTTATTGTTGTTTGTAGTGTATTAATTGTAGAAGCAGCTTTGTTTGTTGTAAGATGTCCAAAACAAGTTTTCCCTTGGGGACAATAAAGTATCATGTTAATCAACCTTAGTTCTGGAAATAACAATAACTTGTTGACCCAACTGAAAACAAAAATCAAAAAATCATGGAGATAAGGGAAATGGATCATTTTCAGAGGCACATCTACATTGAAAGAGACCTTCAATGCTTAGGTCTGAATTCCTCCTCCTTACTGTAACTCCACAAGCCCCTCTTTCACCCCTTTTCTGAGGTGTGTCTCAGATCAACTTGTTTTGAGGCTGTCTCTTTAAATCCAAACGAGGCGCTTCAGATCCCGCCCTCCCCAGCTTCTAGACCGGAAGCTGACCAGTTTCATAGAGGGGTTTACGACTATAGCAGTGCAGAAACTTTTTATTTACAAAGAAATTAAAAGATGTCAACAAGGAGAGACTTGTCCATCCAGCCTCACATGTTGGAGCCAGAGTCTGACCCAGAACCAGAGGAGAATGAAGACCACTAAATTGAAGTCCAGACCTTATTTGGCAGTTCTGTTTCAAATATTGTGATGTAATAGTTCAGAAAATATCATAGAAAATGAGAAATATGACTCAAGCAGAATTATAAGGTATCTACGCAGCACCAGGTGTGACTAAATTCAACTTTTCTGCACTCCTAGAGACAAAGGAAATTTTGCATGATATGTCAAAGACAATAAAACGTTTCTAAGCTGCTATACAGTCGTAAACTCCTCTAACAAACTGGAATGGACTCTGGGAGCTGGAGGGGGGCGGGGTTTAAAGAGACAGCCCCAAAAAGAATTGATCTGAGACACACAAGAAAGAGGGGCTTGTGGAGTTACACTAAGGAGGAATTCAGACCAAAGCATTGCAGTTCTACTTAGACCCCAACTGAATGATTTAAATGAAAAAAAAGAAGGATTTAAAAGCAGAACACGTCTCCTTTAAAGAAATGAAAAGTGAAGAAACAAATATTGTTTTTTTGTTTTTACAAAGATTATCATTGCCTGAGCAAATCTATTTTATGATGTTATGTCTGCAGCTGGAGGGGATAAAAAATAGACTTAAGACTTTTTTTATTTTTCGATGTGAGCACAAATGGATTTAGAAGATGGTCTGTATTCAAAAACCTAACTATTAGTCACAACATGTTAGTTTTTATTGCATGGGAGTTTATATTTTGTTTTATAATTAGCATGTTCTGTAATGTTCATTTCACGTTGTAAAAAAAAAAAAGCAGCCCACAGAAGCTGCTTTAGGGTAAAACAGTAGTTAAAAAAAACACGAGACACCCAAAGGAAAGAAGCCTAATCTGTATCCGTGATGTCACGGGTGAGTCTCTGGTGAAATTTAACACCGCCAGCTGGTTGGAGTTGTGATGGGGTGAGCACGGGTCCACTCGCATCGGTGCAAGTCACGGCACATACTGGAACCAGCGCCTGGAGGAAACGACGCACAGAAGAGAACCTTCTGCTGAGTTGGAGACCAGGTCGAAGTCTTCCTCTCTCGTTTCCCCGCAGAGGAGGCACTTTCATTCCATCACAGAACCGACTTGTCGCTCTCCAAGCCGCCTCTCCTTTTGCGCGTCTTGGATAGAAAGAACGCGATCATTGCGCGCCGCAGAGCGCAACGCGCAAAGCTTCCGACCCTGTTTTCTTTCTTACTTTTCTTTTCTTTTTTTTTAAGTGGAAGAGATCTCACCTCCGGAGCGCAGCAGTGAGATGAAGGATTTCTGAGGTTGCGGTCATCCTCTGTCCACTTTACTCCTTTTGGCTGTTCCCAAAAGGGTCAGCCCATCCATGCGCAGGCATCCCCCTCCAGTGTGATTCTGTTTTCACCCAGATCTCTGCTGCCTGGACAAATGCATACAAATGCATTTAGGAGCTCAACGGACAAGGAGTGGACACGTTTCCGCGGCTGCAGCGTAAGTTGTTTCAGTTGTTTCCAAAGCTGATTTTACCTTGAAAATGCAGCTGCAGGTTTTTCTTTCTGTTCAGGTTCTTTGGCGTTTTTCCCTTACAGAAGCGCCAGTTGACTTAACAAGTTCCAGCAACTTCAGGGCTTTTGTCACCAGAACTCTGATATTGATGCCATTCTTTTTAAATGTGTCATCACTCATTTAAAAAAAATACTTTATTTTTCTTTTTTTTAAATCTTAGTTCAGTCAGAGTTTTGCCATTTCATCTTCAACTAACTGCACTCATGTATGCGTTTGGACTGTGAAAGATTTGAATATTTTAGTCTGATTCTGCACTTGACAGCAGAAGTCTTGGCTTTGAACTCGCCACATGAACATGCAGCCAAACATGAAAAAGCTGAAAACCATGTGGTCTGCTGCAGGAAGGCTTCACTCACAATTATGATGAGCTGGAAAATAAACAGTGAGGCTTGGAGAAGCGAGATAAACGGGAGTGTCTTTGGACCGATGATGCATAAACAGTATAGGTTAATATAAACCTTCAAGTGGCTGAGTTTTAAGCTTTAAGTATTTAGACTTTACATGGAAAAGAGAAACTATTTTCAACTGTAAACCTAGACATTCCTCATGGAAGTGTGCATTATCAACATGTGGTTGTCCTGCTAAATCCAGCTGGTTCTGTGTAATATCAAAAATGTGCAAAACACTAGTGTTCAAGCTATCTTTTGTGAATCTTATCTTAAAAACACAATAAGAACATGAAACTTTTTGTAATACTTAGGGGTTTTTTTTTTCATTAGAAAGCAAAACTTTTTTTTTCATGCTTGAAAATGAGAACCTGATGGGAGAACGGAGCTGAATGAGAATAGACGTGGCCGCCCCTGAATTCACAGACAGTGCTTGTGTGTATGCATCAGTGGTTAACTGGCTCTTGGACTCCAGACAATCACCCACTGTTGAAGGCATGACTCTTCCACTGCTGGCAACAATTGGACTGTATGGTTGTTGAAATGCAGTCACTCACATGCATCCAATCTAATTAATGCATCTAAGTCCCCACATCAGATGATGAAGCCGATTAGATCAGAGATTTTCCTTCCGTTCTTTGGATTGGTTGGTGCAAATCATTTCCTGGTCTGTATTCACTTGATGTGTGTTATGATGCTGATAAGGTGGAGGATGTTTTCTGGACCACAAAGAAACAAAGAACTTTTAAGGAGACATATGATGCTTTTAAATCCTTCTTTTTGACATAAGTGGATAAGTGGAACTGCAATGCTTCAATCTGCATTCCTCCTTATTGTAACTCCACGAGCCCCTCTTTCACCTCTTTTCTGAGGTGTGTCTCAGATCAGCTCATTTTGAGGCTGTCTCTTCAACTCCAAACAAGGCGCTTCACACCCCTCTCCATCTTCCAGAGTTGTCCATTCTAGTTTGGTAGAGCGGTTTCCGACTATATAGCGGCACAGAAATATTTATTTACAAATTAATTACAGGGGAAGACTTTTCCATCCAGCCTTACATGTTGGAGCCAGAGAATGAAGACCACCAAATTGTACTTGATCATACCTTATTTGCTTTGTCGCAATAACTGTGAAGTAGTAGTTATGAAAACGTCAAGGAAAATTGAGAAAACTGAACAGGTGGGAAAATATGACCCAAAAAGATCTACGCAGCACCTGGAGATATAGCCTGGCCCTTGCCTTACACAGTTCCGCTCAATTAGTTTCCCTTCTTTGCTTTGTCTGGGATTTCTTCCATAGACAAGGATTTCTCCGGTAGAATTTCAACCGGGACAATCAGCAAACAGAAGGCAAGTTTTGAACGATGATGTTGATTTTCTAGTTTAGTCTGCTTCACAATGGCAGTGGAGGAAATGAATGAAGCCCGTCTGTGTTGACAAGGCTTCCAAATTAAGTGAAATTTGTCTCACAAAGCCCTCAGCACTCATTTACAGCCATCTCTTTTGGCTCGGTTCTTTTATCTTCCCAGTAGGGGATGGATGTTTACAGCTCCCGCAGTTTCCGGGTTAGCTTCTTAGCTTAGCTTCCTTCATGGTCGAGCTGTCGCACTGCACACGTCACGGCCAAATGTTCCCAGTTGGGTAAATCAGATCCACTCACTTTAAAGTTCAACAGGGTCCACGCCTCCAGCAAGAAATCGTTTCTCTAAGAGTCCTGACCCTCTGTATAAGTGAAGAGCAAGGGGCTGGTTTTTACCAGGCTACTGTAAAAACTGAATCCAAACTTTTCTGCACACAGGAGACTCCAAGTACACTGAAGAAATTTATTGGGGTTAGTTTATATACTGATTTTAATTACATTACACATGGTATAGTCTTATGATTAGGAGAACTGTAATAACTGTTAAATGTGACCATTTTGCTTAAATTGATGATTTTATATAGATAGATACATGCAGATTCAACACATAACTGAACTGTTAATCTTCATTAGAGTAGATTATTATTGTCTGGAGACATGACTCGAGCGGGTTAGGAACCCCTTATTGATGACGTAATAAAATAGGCGGAGCCATGTCTCGGAGCTCCTGTTATATTAAACTGATTTCCGGATTGTCGGTGCCTGAACGCCACTCAATAAAATGCCTTCAGACCGAGCAGCTCTTGGGGTGTTGTATGATCTCTTTACTATTCATTTTCCATGCACTGGTACATTCTACGTATGGTTCAAGCACATAACATGGTAAACGAACAATATTAACAATATTGTCTTTCAACACAACAAAATGTCTTTAATGACTAAAAAAAGTGGATTTTGCATGATACAGTATGTCATCGTTAAAGAAAGAACTATTAAAGAAGAACTACTATAGCATCCTATTTACTTAGACCACCAATTTGGTATTACCCACAAGTTCATGGGGTGGTTGTAGTCTAGTGGTAGGGCAGCTTACTTGGGACCAGAATGTAACAGGTTGGACTCCTTGCCATGCCCAAATGTCGTGGTGTCCTTGAGCGAGACACCCAACCCCTAACTGCAATCCCCAACACTTGGGTGTTTCTCATGATGGGTCAAATGCAGAGCCCAACTTTACCTTCGATCTTTCTGATTATTATGCTTGGAAAATAATCCAAGGTGTCATCACAGCTTCTCTACCTTCTTGCTGCAGGACACATACAGAACATCCTTCATATATTAGAGGCTGTGTGAGCGAGTGTATGTAACATCTTCTGCATCATCTAAGGTCAAACCATTAAAGACCAGTAGGTGTTTACTCAGTCTTGTGAACTAAGTCAATCTTTGCCCTGGTCTGCAGAGACCTCCTCGACTCCACCTGAGTTGGGTGACGAATGCACACCATGTAGAACATTTTCTTACCACACAATACGACACGGTGCTTCTAGAAAAAATGCGTCCAAACTTGATTTTATTCATCGTCTGCTTCGAGCTGTTTGGAAATCATTACTATATCAAGCTTTGGCAAATGAATCCTCATCAGCTATTTTATTGCTGGCTGCCATTTGGAAATGAGACACGCTTGCTTTCATAATGAACTAACTCTGTTGAAGAGAGAGGTAGTGAGGCTTAGACACAGCTAGCAGGAAAAAGACACTGGCAGCAGATCAGTTAGTTTTTTTTTTCTTCCTTCTTTAGGAAAGTTTATGTTGAAAAAGTGAAGCAAAGCATGCTGCAACAGAGCACTTTATTTATAAGAGGCTTAATCAGTAAAAAGTATCTGTTAGTTGACGGTTGATGAAGCAAAGTTTTTTTTTTCTCTCTTTTAAATACTTTTGTGAGCATCAGCTCTTCAGAGCACCGGGTCATTTTGTAGCTACCACTTTTCTCTCTTCAGGTTCATTGCATGTTTTTGCAGTTCAGCTCAACCGAGTCACAGTTTTGCTAAAAGGGGCGTGAAATCTCTAAAGGTCAAGCATTATAAAGCTCAGTTATCTGAATAATTACTCTCTGTGGAGCACCTCCAAAGCTCACCGCGCTCCTTCCTGAACAAACATTATCCAGGAGAAGGGATTAGGTAAGACAGGTCAGGCAAGGTGACTCCAAACTTTATTTTTATTTGATCCACATATTTTCGCAAATCAGCTTTTTTTTTCCCGCAAAAAAAAAAAGCTAATCAACGAGCACTTTCCTCCAATAAAAGAGATCAATAACAGCTTTATTGGTACCAATTCCTTCGTTTTTACTCAAGATGTTTTATATTTCTGGGTTGTTTGGAGAAATGAATGGCTTCACTTGTCATTAACAGATTTATTTGGTGAGCACCCTGCCAAGTTAGACGTCTTGATAGTTAACTGGGAATGCCAACACTCACAAAGTCGCCACCTGACAAAAATTAATGATTAACGAATAAGCTTTTCTTTCTTTTTCCTGACAAAGTCTTTAAACAGAACCTAAATGAGTTTTTACTCCTATAACTGCTGGACTTAATTGCTTATTTTGTCTTTATGTCTGTTTTTTTTTTTTTAAAGATATGAGTATTTGTGAGGGATCCAAGCTAATTTCTCAAAGGAGAATAGAAGATCTCTTTCTGCAGGAATGATTCTCTGATTATTTATAGTCCTGACATGACACCCACTCCCCACATGGTGGTATTTCCCTTAGTCAACAGTGCTCTGTTTGGGGAGTTTTGTCCTGCTTTCAGTTGTTTCCATGAACTATAAGACATGGAAACATGTAGGGCATTTCTAAAACACATTATCCTGTAGAAAACAACAATTATATCTCTTTTTAGTTTTTGTCTTTTTTTTGTCTGTCTTGTTTGTAAAACCTTCACCTTGTGGTGCTGGGACGAAAGCCCCTTGTTAGACTTTTGAATCATTTTGAACACTTATACTTAACACTCAGACTCTGTAGCAAATTTGTTTTCTCTGCCCTCACACAAAGATTCTTTCAATATTAGCTCTGCATATTAAGTCAGTTACATGTATACAAAATACTCCATTTTTTAGGACACTAGTTTTGCTTTTTGTTTTCTGGTCTTGTCTCGGTCTCGTGACCCTGTGGTCTTGGTCTTGACTTGGTCTTGGGTTAGGTGGTCTTGACTACAACACTAGCAAACATAGCTGACAGGGTTTTTGCTTGAAATCAGACCGTTTTTAAAAATGTCTCTTTTGTGTCTAGTCTACCTTAGATTATATAAATGTATACGTTTTACCTGAAAAGAAAAAAAAAACACTGCACTTCTCTTCCAAGCAAAGGTAAAGCTTTTAATCTGAAGGTCAGAAGTCATGAGAGGGGCGATGTTGGATGTGGTTGTTGTCACACTTAAATCTCTGATGGTTCATGAAGTGACAGTATTTATGATGGACGGTAATCTCTTTCTCACCCAGCTGTGTATCAGAACAGCAGCTTGATAGTTGTGGGTTCAGAACAACCTCCCCTCAGTGTTGGAGCAGAAAGTTTTGATGCTAGTTGTCATCAGCCGTGTAAGCAGCCATTCTTCTGATGTGATTGACTAGGAGGAAATATGAATAGTACACTTTGAGCCTTCTTTTTTCAGGTTGAGGTTTTAAAAAGTAGGCAGCTTTGGGCCTGAGGTGTTTGATGTCATCTGCTGATGTGAGAACTAAATATTTCAGTGACAAAGTTATTGTTTGCTTTTAGTTTTTAAAGAGCTGCTTTTGGCCTGAGTCATAAAACTAAGATTATGTCTCTTATTCAACTCCTCAACTGATCAACAGAATAAAAAAATAAAATCTGACTGATATGAGTCAAACAGTTAGGACTTCCGAAAATTGATTTTATATATCTTTCACTCTTCTTCTCTTAGGGTAATTCAATTAAAGGAGACATATCCTGATTTAAAATCTTTTTTTTTCACATTTAAATCATTCAGTTGGGGTCTTTATAAAGTGGAACTACAATGCTTTGGTCTGAATTCCTTCTCATTCTAACTTCACCGGCCCCTCTTTTACCACTTTTCTGATGTGTGGCTCAAAGCAGCTGGTTTTGTTACTGTTCTTTTAAGATGCTTTAAGTCCAGCCCCCCTCCTGCTTCCAGACCGGTCCACTCCGGTTTAAGAGTACGGGTTAGCATTTTGTAGCGTGCGGAAATTCTTTATTTACAATTTTATTAAAAGATGTCAACAAGGGAAGACATGTCCATCCAGCCTTACATGTTGGAGCCAGAGTCTGACCCGGAACCAGAGTCTGACCCAGAACCAGAGTCTGACCCAGAACCAGAGTCTGACCCAGAACCAGAGTCTGACCCAGAACCAGAGTTGAATTAAGACGAGGAAACTGTAGTTGCTAAGTGCAGACTGTATATGGTAATTCCTTTGCAGAAAATTTGAGTAATAGATCACAAAATGTCACAGAAAATATTCAATTGAATGGGCTGGAAAATATGACCCAAACAGAATATAAAGACATCTTTGCAGCACCAGGAGAGACTAAGTTCATCGTTTCTGCAGACACCAAGTCCACAACAAAATGTATTTAACAGCTCAAAAAAGTGGATTTTGCATGATAATGTCCCCTTTAAATGGATTATTGAAATCAATCAGATTTTTCTGGTTTGGATTGTCTGTTGCCTAATTTGCTTCCTTCCGCTGCTTGACCAAGTCCATAATGACTATTTTGTTTCTGCCGTTATTTTCAATGTACACATCATCAGTTAAACATCGCCAATGAGAGTAACAAGTCAAACAGTTTAATTTATGACCTTGGATTTGTCAGACAGATTAAAATATATATAATTTTGGTCTTTTTTGGTGTAGAAACAATAAAGCTTGCTTCTAATAGGCCAAAAGAGAAACAATAGCTGATCACATTGAATAGTTTGGTACAATTTGACTTTTCTTGTGTCTGTAGAGCAAATGAACATTTAAAACAGCCATTAAAATACAACACGTTCACTTCGTAATCTCAAACTTCAAGCTCTCTTCCTCTTTTGTGCCTCAGTGGAGGGCAGCGCCACCTATAGGTGGAGTCAGTGAGGGTCAAAAGTCACGTTAAAGGCAGTAGATTTGTATCATAACATGCTTTTAACAACTAACTGGTCCTTGTAATCACCTATGTCATTAAAACTAACAATATGTTATCGGTCCTGCAGTGTTTTAGTGAAAACTTTGTTTTGTTCGGATAAACGAAACTGGAAAGTTTGGCAGGTCTGTTAAGGATCTTTGGGATTGAAGTCCCAGGAAGCAGTGTCTTTTAAAACTTAAAACAAAAATGTAATTTTAGGAGGCAGCCTCAACACCTTTCTCTCTTAATTAAATGTGGTTTATCTCTTTTGGTTGAAATAGTTTTGCTGAGGCATGTTTCCAACAACAGTATTAAAGTTTTATTAAGGAACTATGCCATCCATCACTGTCTGGAAACAATAAAACATGACACAGTAATGCTGCCTTCATGGCTCTTCACCATATTTTCAGACATAAAAATGTCAAAGGTAGATGCCTGCAGAGATAACAGGCTGTCTTTGCTAACCTCCATGTTTTTTTTTTTAAGTTTTGCAAACTTTTGTTCCTTCTCATTTTTAACTGTTGGGAGATGAGCTGTATCGATAATAACGTGAACTATTTTTTTCTCCCACAGGTGGAACTTTCTCCTTCTCCTGTCAGTATGCTCAGCAGTGCCCTCTGGAGAAGACGACTACCGAGCTCAAGGTAAACAGCAGAAGCTTCAACACAAGCAGAAGCATTGGCGGTGTCCAATCCTGGCCCTCGAGGGCCACTCTCCTGCATGTTTTGGAGGTTTCTCTGCTCCAACACACCTGATTTGAATGAACAGGTGATTAACAGACTTCTGTAGAATTTAAGGAGGTGATTCGATGATGCAGGATAGTAGCTCTCAAGAACCAGGATTGGACATCACCGACAAAGGGTGTGTCATTCACCTCCTTTGACTTTATTAGGTATATTGGTCAAAGCCTCAGATGTACCTGGCAAATGATTGGACAGCTTGAGTTTCCATGTTTTATACTGAAATCCTATCAATGAATAAATTAGTTGAATAGCTTAGTCATAATGTTTTATTTACAGAATTCAACCCGAGGTGTTTTCAAAAGCTATTTGTTCAGATGGAGAAAAGTTGCAGTTAGAGTCAGGGGCGGAGCTAGATTTTTTTTCTGCCAGGGGTGGCCAACATGTTTTTTTAGAGGGGGCCATACAAATAAAGAAATGCCAGCTCGATTTGTAAGTTCAAGATGGCCACCCCATCTAATTCCAAAAGGCTTTAATTCTGGTATTTAAAAATAACTGAAATGTTCTGTGATTAAAGCCAATAATAATAATAATAATAATAAAAACCATGCTGAATACTTGTCACAGCTTAATATTCAGCCATTTTTAGACACACACAGCTGAAGATTAGTGTAGAAGTAGTTGAAAGAAATCTTTATAAATCCTAAATCCTATAAAAAAAATCAAGATGACCACCACAGCTAACTTTAAAAGGCTATATTTAAGCCATTTTAAGACCTAAAATGACTTTGTTATGGAGTAGTTAATGGTCACATCAATTACCTATGCTAATCCCAAATTAAGCTAACTGTTATAGTCAATATTAATTTCACAAAGGGCTATAATTCATCCAATTTTTAACATACAGTATTATCAGTATTATCAGAACAATCTTTAACAATATCTAAATGCAAATAAAGATCTACACCCACTTGGTACTTATTTGAGAGTAGCTCCTGGGGTGGCCAATGAGCTGGCCACATTCCACCCCTCTGGCTCCGCCCCTGGTCTGACTTGGTCACAGCCTTAGCTTTATGATCATTTTTCATCATGCTTATTGTCCGCTGTTCATTTCACTGAGCAAACTGCCTCAAGGGTGCCTCACCTTATACTACCACACATACAGTATCAGACATTCAAGACAAATAAACCTGACAATAAGATGAGATGAGGAATGCATGTCTGTCTTTACATACGAGGCAGTTTAAATAGAATTTGGGCTGACGTTACCGCAGGCGGAAAGTGTCAAGGATGTCTCGGTGTATGCTTAGATCAGCTGTGATTGTTTCCTAATTCTTGCTGAAGGCAAAAAAGGTCCTTGCAATCACATCAAGGACAATGGCCTGTTTTCTTTTATCTGTTTCTAGTTTTATTTCTGATGTATATTTTGTAGAACTTAAAAAAGTTCAGTTCAGTTAGAAAATTAAGATCAAACATTCAGTTAGATCTTAATTTTTTCCATACTCTGCAAATTCAGTAAATATAATTCTAAATACTTGTTGATGTTCAACCTACATCAAGTCTTGGTTGTTCTTTTGGTGTGCAGAAAAGCAAAAGGTTGGTCTGTCAAAAAATAAAGAAATAAGGAAAAAAGACAAAAAACAAAAAACGAGAAAATAAATTAAACAAAAGGTTTAGGTGATTTTATTGCAATTGAAGCTGGTGGTAGACCAGCAGCTGTAGGTGAAATGGGCTGGTAAGGGCTAGTGTTGTCTTTTATGGCATTCAGAAAACACTTCAAAATTTCCAGTATCATTTAAGGAAATAAATATGCTAGATTAATCTGTAATATACTAGTTTAATTTATGCAATCTAGCCTAAAGGAAGTGGTGTTTTTAGGGATGTAACAATTCGCTCAAGGCCCAATTCAGTTTGATTATCAATTTTAAAGTTCATAATAAGGATTTTTTTTCAAGTTTTTTCACAACAATATTATTTGTAGTCATTTCCTAACAACATGTTACTTTTATTTTAACATCAGCATTTTTGTCCTTGTATCTACCTGTAAATGATGTTTTAGTAACAGAACATAACCTCAAAATATATATATTTATATATGTCATCACAAATCCTTTTGTGACCAAAAGTCTCAAACTGAATGTATTTTAAATACATAACTTATTATTATACTATAACAATGAAATTGATTCATTCATATTTATGAATTGATTTTTGAATAATAGTTTTTTCTCTAGCTGTCGTTCTTGGCACAAACTTCCTTGTTTAAAGTAGTTGCTTTAGGTAGGAAGAAACAAATGTTTCTGTTGGTATCTCAAACTGCAGTAAAGACAGAGAGCATTAAATATGTTTTTGGAAGAAGTGCTTGTTATGTTGAGCATCTCATGTAACCTTAATTTTTCATCAGTTACTTTTAATTCTTCACCATGAAACAAAAAAAGAAAACTGATGATGTGCTGTTCATCATCGCCTGCAGTCTCACTCTTCCCAACTAGAATGTTTTCTTCTTCTACGCTGCAGAAATTTTCAAAAACATAGTTCATTCTGTAGCTTAGTATCAAATCTGAACAGCATCTCTTTATGTTTAAGAGGCTTTGCATTTAGCAAATTGAACATTTTTTTCTGAAGAAACCGTACACGTGACAGGGCAAGAAATATATAGTGTGACGAGACGGTTTTCTTGAATATCTGCTTTCAGTTTGTTTCAACAACCTTTATTGACTGGTGTTCTGAATCTTAGTTTGGCTCTACGCAATGAAAGTCTCCATGATTCATCTGGTCTGCAGCTGCCTGTCTGTAACTTCACAGGAAAAACAGATCTGGACTCTCCAGCATCTGTCGAATACTTTCGTAATAGCATTGTGTCGGATCTGTGCTGAAAAATGGAACTTGAGCAAAAGCATGCACCATTTTTTAAAAACCTTGTATCCAGTACAACAGTTTTTATTCTGTTTTGTAAAATGATAATGCTGGATGTGGCCACCAAGCTGAAAGTGAGAGAGAAAAAAAGATATTCCCAATGGGTTTCCAGCAATTCTTTGTTTTTACTTTCATTTCTGCATGATTGTGGTGAATTCTGGTTCTGATTGTAGTATCCGGGGCTTAGCACTGATGCTTTATAGCATACTTGTTCTCGTTGTACAAACTCCCATGTGAACAGGTCCCTTATAGCCATTTTCAAAGGTGTAACTTTAAGTCTACCATTGTTGTGCAAATATGCTTAAACATACATATATGATATGATAATTTTAAAAATCAGTTTAAAGTTACCTCAAGACAACAAGAGAGTTGCAGCTGTGTAATTAACCAGTTCATTTCTACTGTGTTCAAGCATAATGTAATTTTATTGGAGGGGGAGAGTAGTAAATTGACTGGATCAAATTTTTGTGGGAGTTATAGTCATTGTTTTATAAAATAAAAGTAGGCCATGCTTTTCTCCTGTTCACCAGAAAAGGTGGTAAAGAAGGCTTAACATGCTGACATGCATGATTGTTTAGTTGTACATGACTCTGTGATAGACTGGAGACTTGTCCAAGGTGTACTTCCATGACCACTAAGAAAGAGGCACCATCTTTTGGTGGCACTGAAGAGGATCAAACAGGTATAGAAAATAGATGGATGAACGATATCCAATCTTATCAAGGCTTGTGTTTCAACTGGAACTGAGTCTTGCAAAGCAATATTTTCTGCCTGAAATCCACTAAAATAAATGGTTATTTTAGGGAAAGTAAAACTTTTTTATTTCGACACATTAATCTTATTGGTGTCTCCTTTGTCTTACAGGTGTGGATATCCTCTATCGACTGGGGCTTACAGATCAAAGCAGCACAGACAGTCCCCAGGAGAGGACAGCCTCACCTCAAACCACTTACACCAATGTTCCCTCGTTTCTGAATGCTCCAGTTTCTGGATATGGGGTTTTATTAGACACGAACTCCATTTATGAGATTCCAGCAAGCAGTCTGTTCCATACAGAGTTTAGTGATGAATTTTCTTTTGTGATTAGCCTAAGCTCCTGGGGAGCGAGCAATGCTTTTCTTTTGAGTGTTAAAGATGGCGGGGACAGACTGCGTTTTGGCATTCAGCTATTACCCCACAGAGTAGTGGTTTACACTGCAGAGCAATCCTCCATCTACTTCACCTACAGCTGGCAGGATGGGCAACAACATGCCTTCGCTGTTGGTGTTCGAGCTCGTTCAGTGTCCTTTTATGCGGATTGTGGACGGGTGCAGCAACGAGAGCAAACCCTGGCGAGAGCTCAGACTCTGGGGGAACCTGGGAGTCTCTTCACTTTGGGTAGGATGAACTCAAAGGCAGCTCCATTCAGTGGTCAACTTTGCCAACTGGATATCTATCCTTCTGCCCAAGCTGCTGCACACTACTGCAACTATCTTAAAAAACAGTGCCGGCTGGCCGACACTTATCGATCGCCTTTGCCACATTCTCGTTTGGATATTAAGGCTAATAACCACCCTGCTAACTCTTCACCGAAGTCCCCTCTTGGAGTACCAACCATCCGTCATGCTTCTACCAAAGTTACAACAACTGACAGAGAGTTATCACAGAGAAACCAACTTGTCAAACAGTATTCAACCTCAAGCCCAACAACTCAGCTACACCTGAGGAAACCAAAACACATTTCTACACTGAAACCCCTCTCACTTCAACCTGAAGACCACACGCAAGCCCCTCCAAGAAGGCAAGCAATGCTGGATCTTGCCCATAGTACATATATCACAACTAACGAAAATGTCTTCGCAACTGGCAAAGATGATCAGGCACAAAGGGACATAGATCAGTCTGAGAACAGCACAGAGGAAGAGCACAGATCCTGGAACCATCAGATTTCACAGGTTTTCCCAAGTCTGATATCCCCCGTCAGGCAAAGTCAAGTGAAGGAAGGACTCAGGAACAGCTTTGAGGACTCTGAACTTGGGCCTAAAGATACGCATCGCGTTCTGGAGTTTCGTCGAAGAGCCAACAGCACCACTTTGTACAGGGAAAATCGGGTCGACATATCAGAACAACATGACCTGGATGGCAGCTACGAGGACCCAGACCTTGGAGTGTACGATTATGGATACGAGGAGGCAGAATTCCTTTATGACTATGAAGATGGATTTAATGGGCCCAAAGGAGAGCCAGGTCCTCCGGTAAGTGGCTAAATGTATGTGTGGTTATAATCTGCAGCACTGAGACTGAAGGTAGTCAATTGTTTCATATTATTGTATATCAAAATAAAATGCAAGGAGAGAAACACCTTTCATTATAGCATGTCAAGTAGATAGATGATTATTGAATGTATTTGTAGTGGTTTAAAGATATATGTCTGTGCTGTTGTTTTTTCCTTGAACAACATGGGCAAGCTAAAGTTCCGAACCTGAAATCCTACTCATACAGGTCCTTTTTTTCTACTTCTGCTGTTTCTTCTACTACTTCTACTTCTACATATACTTCTACTTTTTCTACTTCTACTTCCTCTACGTCTACATAAACTTCTACTTCTACTACTCCCTCTTCTTCTACATATACTTCTTTTACTTCTACTGATTGTACTTCTACTACTACATATACAGTACTTCTTCTTATCCTACTTCTACTTCTTCTACCTCTAATTCTGCTACTTCTTTGTTTATTTCTACTTTTAATTCTACTACTGCTACTACTACTTTTTCTTCTTTGTTTACCTCTTTGTCTTCTGTTAAGGAGGTTAATCCATATGAAGGTAGGAGATTTAGCCTCTGGCATTACAGCTTGATGTCAGGAAAACTCAACCATCCAAACATGCCTACGGAGTTTACAAGTAATGCTTAGGTTTCTGAGACTGATGTTTGTCCTGTGATTTCATATAATCTGTTTTCATTTGAGTTCATTTAGGCAATTTTAAATGTCAGTCTTAAACTTTCTATAGTGTGCCATCAAATATGAAGTGCCTAAAGGGTTGTTGGAGGAACAAAGTTTGCTTAACATAGAACTACTGCAATGTTTTGTTCCATCCTCTGAGCCAGATTAGACTTGACTTCAGTACTTTGAGCACAACAGTCTAAGCTTTTTTTTTTCCTTTCTCTTGCGTTGATAAAGTTTGGGCTCAATGATGTTATACTGGTGATCATCTACTGTATGTTTGTGTGTTTTAATACCATATGTATGTATCTGCTAATTAAATAGTTTGAATGCATGCATGATTTGAATGCTGAGTCAGCTAAAACGCAGCCATTAGCTCTGGGTCATTAGCATTTAGTTTGAACTTGAAAATACACACACAGTGCTAACAGTAAAGTCACATACACAGGGTATCCCGAGACTCTAAGTTTATCTTGTTGATGTTTAAGAAGTTAAACACGTATTGTTTAAAAAGTGACAGGGTAAGACTATTGGAACATTTAAAATAATTTTTCAATTCCAATGCACTACTGTCCACTGAAATGCAGATGTTTTGAAGAGGAAAGACTCTCTGCTAAATTTTCATCCATCATCTTCATACACTCTTCATGCACAGACATTTTTGTTTAAGATGGAGGTTTTTGAAGTTTATTACTTTAGTAACTTTATTACATTTATTACTGAGACTGATGCTACAACAGAGTAAACAATGTTTGAGGTCAGATATTTAAATAAAGAAAAAACTAAACAAACAAAAAAAAACTGAATGACTGGGAAGTGAAAGGCTTCATAAATTGGATGTTGTTGCAAATTTTCTTTATCTAGATATGGCAAGTTATGATGAGTTTTACATTCTACCTGAACAGGATCAAATATAATGTTCTTATCCAAACATGGATTTTATTAGGACAGTTATCCATCCGTTTTCATCCGCTTATCTGAGGTCGGGTCGCGGGGGCAGCAGCCTAATAGGGTGAGTCTTTATGATAAACTCAGAGGTACTTCCCCATTTTTCTTGGCTTTTCTCTTGTTTTGCAGTCACATAGCATCACTATAGGATGTTCTTACCTTTACAAAGACACCCCTGGTCATTATGGCCAAACAAATAAATCTTTGTCTCATCTGAGCTAAAATTCTCCTTTAGAAGGCTTTTCTTTGTTCATGTGGTCAGCTGCAAACCCAGGTCAAGTTTCAACATGTCATTTTTCAAGCAGGGGCTTTTTAATTGGATGCCAGCTTCTTAAGTTGTGCTTACATACACACAGCAACACTTGTATTTCAAAGGCTTTCCGTTTCTAGGAGGTATTATTATAAAATTCACTTTCCTATAAACGAGTGCATCTTAGACTACTTCAGAGTTTTTCACTTGTTGGGACATAATTCATCATAATCTAAAAAAAAAAAGTTAATCAAATTTGAAATTAAACCAAAGCACATGATTATTATTTTACTTTATGAATGTCTCTGTTTCTTTGGGCCTCACTGTTGTGGCCTTGAAGTGTTGGTGGTGTTTGTGCTCACACTTTCCATTTATGTTGTGTGGGAGTCCAGAAGAACAAGCAGCTGTTTCTTTATAAAGGTCCCCTCAGTGCTCCTTTGGTATTCTGAGAAGTGGAAGCATCACAATAACTTGTTGTGATTGGTTGCCATGAAAAACAAAACAATTCCAAACAAACAGTAAAACATCTTCTCTTATCCGGGGTCGGGTCATGGGGACAGCAGCCTAAACAAAGAGACCCAGACTTCCCTCTCCCCAGCCACTTGAGCCAGCTCCTCTGGAGGAATCCCAAGGCGTTCCCAGGCCAGCTGAGAAACATAGTCCCTCCAGCGTGTCCTGGGTCTT
>JARVGW010000427.1:8356901-8371007 GCA_031762495.1 Anablepsoides rubrolineatus | reverse complement strand
GGCACCCCCCGCGCCAGAGCAGATCCAGGCATGGGCACAGAGGCCCGGGTCCCCAGGGCGCACCGCCCCCCCGGGCCGAGACCCGATAGGGCCAGAGGACCCGAGCCCCAGCAGGCAGTCACCAGGCCGGGCCGGTCCATGCCCCAGCACCCAGCCCCAGACCGCGAGACCCACCAGCACCCCGGCAGGCAACGGGCACCAGACCAAGGGGCAGTGCAGCTGCGGGCACGA
Source organism: Anablepsoides rubrolineatus (assembly GCA_031762495.1). Classification (NCBI taxonomy): domain Eukaryota; kingdom Metazoa; phylum Chordata; class Actinopteri; order Cyprinodontiformes; family Rivulidae; genus Anablepsoides; species Anablepsoides rubrolineatus. The sequence continues at coordinate 8,370,776 of JARVGW010000427.1, read as the reverse complement.
TGGGCGTTTTCTTGAGATAATGAGTTAATTATGTTATCACGAAATAACGATGAGCTTTCTCTTGAGATACCGAATTAATTATGTCGTTATCACAAAATAACGGTGAGAGTTTTCTCAAGATAACGAGTTATGGTTTTCCTCTCGTGCATTTTTCAGTGGAGACGACTTGGTCCCCTCAGCTGGTCACAGATAAAGTTTATTATATCAGCAGGATCACTTAAGTGTAAATGCATGTTGAGCTGCAGTCGGGCTAGCCATAATGAATGAATGAATGAATGAATGAATGAATGAATGAATGAATGATCCCATAAAGAGAAATTACAGTTTCAACAACCCGTTTAAGAGATATAGACAAAAACGCAACAGACTTTGAAAACAGGTGCCCCGGGTCCAGCAGCCGTACAAAGAAAGTCATCTTCTTAATTAACAAAGGCTGCTATGAAAGTTATCTGTACAAGACAAATAAACTGCAATTTCAGCCTGTGTTATGGTAAACTTCACCAGTGAGCAGCTGAGGGGACCAGGCCTTCTCAATGGTTACAGAATGAGGCAGAAGAGTAAAACCATAACTCGTTATCTCAAGATAATGCTCAGCGTTATTTAAAACATATTATGTCTTTGTCACAAGAAAACGATGGAAAAAATCATGTCTGAGGAAAACGTCCGCTCTCCGCTTCCGTATAGGTATCAAGCTGTGAGATTTACCAAAATGGAATGTTTTTTATCATAAAGCTCTGCACTTTGAATCAAACATGCATACATGCTGCACATACAAAACCCACACAAGTTAATATCCCAGTTATATCAATCAGAAGTCAGTTCTTCCTTTTATCCAAAGTTTAGCTTGTTTTTTTTCTATCTGACTAGACTCAGCCTCCAGCTTGTCACATTGTTTACAGTCCCATTGAAGGTGGTTTCAAAAAGAAACAGAGTGAAGTGTTTGGTGGGTCGTCAGGGCTGCCTGGACTGAACAGTGCATGTTTTATTCTTGCAGACGGTGCTGGTCGAAGGCTCCTCTTTCACTTCATCTGTCCACCTAACCTTTCATTCACCATTCATTCACTTTTTCCTCTCTTCGCTGCAGGGCATACCAGGACCTCCAGGGGAGGCTGGAGCTACAGGTTACCCTGGCAGGCAGGTGCAGTGAAAAACACAAAACAATATGAATAGTAGTTCCTCCATCAATTGTTCTTAAATCGTTGTTGCTCTGCTGAGACATTTATGAAGCCCTCACCTGCCTGATATTTATCTGCATCTGCCCCCAAGTGGGTTTAATTTTGAATAAACCTAAAGTCTGATATCTTAAGATTTTCGTTCATATGTGTAAAATGTCTTTGTAATCAGGTCTTCGTTACCAAAGTCATGCTTTTCTTACAGGGCTTAGCTGGTCCACAAGGCAGTCCTGGATCTAAAGGCGTCCGTGTAAGTAAAACAAGCTCTCTGTTTTCTAAATGAACCACTTCATCTTCTGAAAGGATCTACGCAGTGTCAGGTCTTGAGCTTTGCTCCGTAGAGATTGATCAGAATAAAGCTCTGGGAATCCTTTCGGTGTGACTTTGGGCCGTCACTTGTTCTTCTCACTGCGGTCCGTTCTTCTGAAAGGAATGCCGCCAAACAAGAAAATAGAGGAAAGAGAAGAGGATGGAAAAGAAAAAAAAAACAGATTAGGGAAAGTATGAAAGCAGAGAGAAGGAAGGGGGGTTAAATGAGCTGGTGAGAGAAGGGACTTTATGTGCAACTGGAAGAAAGAGGATAGCTGGGATTATTGTGTCAGGCTGAGGGCGGCGTGATGAAATGGAGCCAGAGAGACAGAAAGAGCATTGATAAGGTAGAGGTATAGGAGAAAAAGACGTGGTGAGACAGAAGCACACAATGACTTATACATGAAAAAGAAAAAAAAAAGATTTTGTTTGAGATCGTTTGATTCACTGCATGTTAGTTATTGTCTGGTTTTGTCTGTAAATAAGGTTTTAAAGTAGATATTTCATGCAAAAATACTTTTTTTAGCCATTAATGCATTTTGCTGTGCTATTGGAGTCTCTCAGAGTTCAGAAAAGTTTAATTAATCTATACTATAGTTTTTGCAACCAAACGTTTAAGTTCTGAACTTACAAACTACAATTTGGTGGTCTTCATTCTCCTCTGGTTCTGGGTCAGACTCTGGCTCCAACATGTAAGGCTGGATGGACAAGTCTTCCCTTGTTGACATCTTTTAATTCATTTGTAAACAAAAAGGTTCTGCGCTGATATTTAGTCGTTAACCTCTCTGTCAAAATGGAATGGAGCGTTATGGGAACTGGAGGGGGGGGCCTCTTTGGGATTTAAAAGAGACAGCCTCAAAACGAGTTGATCTGAGACACACCTCGGAAAAGGTGGTGAAAGAGGGGCTTGTGGAGTCACAGTAAGGAGGAATTCAGACCAAAGCATTGCAGTTCCACTTTATATAGACCCAAACTGCATGATTTAAATGTGAAAAAGGATTTAAAAGCAGGATTTGCCTCTTTAATGATTTAGATGTAGGAATAAGTTTCATGACCTGAAATGACCTCTAGAAGTAAAATAAAATGAATGATCTGTACCAACAAAAAAAAAAATAGATTAATCCAGAAGCTTAGACTTGGAATCATAGACACCTAACCTGTCTGAGATTCAGCAGAACAGAACTCACAACATTGTATTTATGAGGTGAACACCATCATAAATATGTCATTGAAAGTATTTACCTTGAACAAACATGGTAAAGAGTGTGTTGGGACAAAAGTAATTTATAGCCCACTAGACAGCGTTTCCATTTTGAAGCATCAGTGTCACAGCTATAAACATTACAAAATTGGAATTCCTGTTGGACAGACTCCAGCAGGATCTTTAGTTGTATATGTAATCTTCAAGAACTGTGAAATGGATGTTTTATCCAGACCATCATACTGAAAGTATTGTTGGCTCTGATGTGTTTTAAATAATCAGTTCCAAATGCTCATAAATGCTGCTTGTTGGCAAAGGTAAGAAACGTTTCTATACAGCAGCTGTGTAGCATAAATTTTTATAGCTATTTAGGTTTTATGGGTTTCAGTTGGAAGTAATGTGAACTGTTATAAAACCAATTTATTTGATCTTCAGAATAGGAATATTATACAGATTCATGCCACGGTTATAAATCGAGTTACACTGTGTAGACAGTGTATATGTTTATATATTTTTGCCTTATGTAGGCATACATGAGATGTGAAATTGTTCCTGTTTTCAGGGTTTTATTGGGCCTCCTGGAGTTGCTGGGCCACCAGGGCTGGAGGGAGAGAAAGTGAGTGTTTTTATTTATGATATTCCTAAGATGGGTTGTGGAAAATGTATGTGAGCAGTAAAGAGTCCTACCTTCTATGGCACAATCAGCAGTTGCTCCTTGTAGCAGGAGGCTATATCTATTCCTAAGCTAGCTGTTGACCTGAATAATGATAACTAAAGAGAAATAAAGAGGCCGGTGCTGACAAATGAGAAGGAGACTATTCATTTGAGAGGCTAGTGACTAGCAAGGATAGACTGCTCAACTACATTATTATACAAACTTTTTTGAATAATGAAAACTTTCTCTGTAAATATAGCTTTCTGTAGTTTTGTGAATGGCTCCATTCAGTCAGTAATCATATTTTCATTTTTTTATTTACTTTTATTTTTTTTTAATAATCTCAATTACTTTTTTACTGTGTAGGTTTTGTATGTTAGCCATTTTTGTTGAGAAAGTTTTATTTACTTAAAATATTTTGTGTCTGATGAAGTAGGTGAGAACATTTTTAATCTACAATAATTCAAGATTTTACAGCTATTTCATCAAATATCCTGTGGATTTAACTGTGTTCTAATGTTGTTCTGATATTTTATATGTAATTATTTAATAAAGGGGTTGAAACCGGTTCTAAACTCTGGCTGCAGATCAGTTATTTTGTACCAATGAAACTTAATATAATTGTTTAAGCTTAAAATAATAAACCAGGAAGAATTTTTCATGTTTTATCCAGGCAAACTCATGTTTGATATTATATGATCTCAGTATCCATTATCCTTTTCAGGTGAACCACCTCCGAATTTCAGCTTAATGTTTCTCCTTTGACATACATCTCCTTTGAGTAATCTGTCCCTTTTTTTTTCCAGGGCATTCCCGGTCCTGTTGGAAAACCTGGTCCCAAAGGAAGACATGTAATCATGAATCAGTTTCTGTTACTTATCAATAAAATCCATCATAGAACATTTGCAATCTCAAAAAAGAGAGACTTCATAAAACACAAAACCTCCTACTGTTTCTGACACTCCCACTTCAGTACATCTTCAAAGCAATGTTTTGGGTTGAGGGGTGCTCTGTGGAGCTGCAGATTGAGCTCCAGGGAGGAGCTTTGTACCAGCAAGCATGCATGAACTCCCCTTTAAAACATTAATAAAACCAATACCATTTAGTGTTTCTAAATTATGCAGCATTTTAAAGAAAGTTAAAGACATAAACACCTACAAAAAAATAAATATAAAACTGAGTGTATTACTATTTATATTATAAAAGGTTTACCTCACTTTAAAAATAAATAAAATTAGGTTTGCTTTTCCCATAGGGTGTGATGGGTGATGTGGGGGAGAGGGGACCCCCTGGTCCAGATGGCAAACAGGTAAAAACTCTTGTCTGCTTCCTGATAATTATACCTGCGTTCAACAGTCTTGTGACACGTACCGTTTTACTACCAACTCCACAAGCTTTGGGCTTTCATGCTTACTATGAGTTTGGGTAGTTATTTATTTTTGGTGGGGAGGGGGCATATTTTACAAGATCATGGGTTTTTCCTCAGCCATTAATTCTAATGAACCGTCTTGTACTGCATGTATAAAAATACTAAAGTGGTTAGTCATTCAGGATACTAAATGTTATAAATAACCATATACTATATAAAATATATTTTAATTGTCCTGTCCATGTACTTAACTGCTACTATGATGCTTCGCAGGGCCCTTTTGGTGGAACTGGCATTAACGGCTTTCCTGGTCTGAGGGTGAGTCTGAACTTTATAACTATGTTTTGTATTTATTGTTGTGTTGCAGAATCTTTTATTTAACAAAGAGTGTGATCTGAAGTGCAGCAAAAACAGTGCTTGAGCATAGGACACTGACTTTACTGAAGCGCTAAAGCGTGTAGCAGCAGTTTCAGTCACTTACCTGTATGCGGTGTTTGAACCACCTGGAGTGTTTCATTAGTGGTTATTACCCCATGAGCAAACATTCAGCGAGTATAGAGTCAGTAGCTGTGTTTCCATCAAGGATTTTTAAAGCGCATGTAGAAGTATCGCATCAGTAAAGGTGAATGGAAACGGCATGATTCGAAAACCTCTGATCGGCATAAAAGTTGATGCGCTCGCTTCAGGTGGTTTTTGGGTTTTTCGAAAAAGAGTTAATGCGCAAAAGGAGAGATGGAAACACATTTGCTGAATAAGTTCTGACGTAGCAAACATTTACCTCACATGGTTGATCACTTGGTTGATCACATGATTGTTTTCCACTGTCTGAACGGTACCAGAGCGACTGCAGCTGCGACTGGCAGCTGGACCTTCCTCATGCGAATTCTCAGTTATTCCCTTAACGTGAAGAGAATTGCATTTCTTTCTCTAAGTCTTCAGACAGCATGTAACATTGCCAGAACTAGTTGATATGACAGAATAATTACAACTTTTCCAATAGTAGCAACACGTTCCTGATAACTTCTCACCATTGTCCTAAAATGCAACTTCTACTTCCTGTTTACTACGCGCATGCGTCTGACATAATTGATTCGCCAGTTGATGGAAACACGTCTGATTCGCATTTTTTTTTTCCATTTTGCGAAATGTTTAAAATTTGCTCAAAGTTTAAATTAAAATTGGATGGAAACACGGTTAGTGGGAAAGTAACTCCTGTTTTAAATATAGAAAGTAATATGGCTCGAGTTCACAGAGTAGTCCTAAACATCCAGATGTTTGTGTCAGCAAACCTGATACAGCTGTTTAAGGGATCTTTCATTGTTTCAAGAGTTTATTCAGGTTTGGCTCCTCGTCGCATCGGCATTTACCGGGATGTTTGGGAACTCACGGAGACAAAAAATAAAAACATACAAAGCTGGCAGAACGTTTTATACTCACTTCAACATGGCAATAGTCATTCTTATTACAGATATTATAGAAAAATTGAGATTCCAGCACCTTTGAAGTGTAGTCAGCTCTGTTATCATAATTGTATTGATTGTTTTCATTCGGTGAGTCATGCTGCAGCTCCATCCGATGTGTTCGGTCAGACCCGGCGCAGCACAGATGTGCCTGTTGTCTAAAGAGAACAGGATGTAGCACAGATGTGAACACATAAAACGGCTACATCACCCACATAAATACACACACACACACACACACAGAGTACACGTTTTGTCCTCGTTTTATTCCCTTTTTGTCTCTGCAGCATTACGTAGAGCCCAATGTAATTCATCATTAAAAGTCTCCCCGGTGGCGTCACGGTTTCCTTTGGTTCAAATCAGTGGGTAACATTTATGTGTGTACGAGGGATGTCTTAATCTAATCTCAAGACCAGTGGTCTTTATGAGGACCAAAGACCAGTACTGATATGGTGGAACTTCATTTTTGGGTTGGGGGTTAGGTTTAGGACAAAAGTGTGAATTGAGTTTAGGTTAGGTTTAGTGACCAAAGTTCGGCCCACCAATGGGTTCATTCATCTCTTAAGCCCAAACCCCCAGTTTTCTACTTTAGTAAGTTCTTTTAATTAGACATAGACATGTTTGGCATCTACAGAGACGTCAGAATCTTGGCTACAAACTGATAAAAACATTTCTATGCACACCCAAGACAGTTAAAACTACAAGCAGTTGAAGATAGAACTATGAAAGTGAAAATACAATTTGGCAAGTCAGGGATGTCAAAATATTCTTTGTGGTAAATAAGAAGCATAATGTGTTATTTTTGTTTTTGTTGCTTTATTATCACTACTTTTATTCCATAGGGTTCAGTATGTTGTATTCATGATTAAATGCAATGAAATAAACTATTTCAAAGGTAACAGATCTTTGTAATATAATGACTTTAACTGCTGGAGGTCCAGTCCCTCAGCTGTTGTAACTGTGGCCCCTGGAGCAATTTAATTGAATAGCCCTGGGTTAAGGGGTCAGGGTTAGGCTATCTAAATGACTGGAAGTGAATTGAAGTCAATGAACGGTTCTAATACGGATATAATACAGAAATACAAACGTCTGTGTGCAAGCAGGTATTTCCTACTATGTGGGGACCACTTTTGGCAAAAAACACCTACTCTTGTGGAACAACTGGTACTTATGGGGACCAGGCTTAGGTGTCATTGGTAGGTCGGGGGTTCGGTATAAAACTAAGGTGTGAATTAAATTTAGATTAGATTTAGGGTCAGGTATGTACCTGTGAGGTTAGGTTAAGGGTAAGGGTTAGGCTGTAGAAATGAATGGAAGTCAATGAAATGTCCCCATAAGATAGCTGTACTAGACTGTGAGTACACATATACACAATATTCATACCCCAATGTCTGTTTAGTCTTAAAGCTTGGGTCGGGGGCATTTTTAAATGTGCATGTTTCATAGACCCATATTACAGCCAACTCTTATCGTGAGCCAATAATACTCAGGCTGGCAGTTCACATTGGAACACATGGAAAACTGAGCTCAGACAGGCACTCAGCAAATGGATGGAAAATTATTTGACTGGCAGTGCTTACTTTTCTCATGAGGGTTGGATCTTAAATAGCTGGTGAGAAAACATGTTTTAGGCACGGTTCCACGTATTCAATAGTTCAGCATTTTTTTTTTTACATCTTATTTATTTTTATTATTTTTAAGCATAAAATTGTAGATATAAACAATACACCTGATACAATCACGTCTCATGGCTGATAACACACTACCTGGCCCAAAAGGGGCGGCTGTGACGCATCTGACTTGGGACCAGAAAGTCACAGGTTCGACTCCCCGCCATGCCCACATGTTGGGGTGTCCTTGAGCAAGACACATAACCCCCAACTGCACCTAATTTCCTCCTGGATTTAGTGTTATGATGTGGGGTTGCTGCAGTTGGTCAGGTTCAGCGACAGTTTGTGCTCAAAGAATGAGGTCAGCTGACTACTTAAATATATTTAATGAGCAGGTTATTCCATCAATGGATTGTTTCTTCCCTGATGGCACGGCCATATTCCAAGATAACAATGCCAGGATTCATGGGGACATTGTAGAAGCTTATCCAAACAATGCCACAGAGAATGCATGTCGTAATCAAAGCTAAAGGGGGTCCAATGAATTATTATTGTGTGGGACTTTTTTTTTGTTTGTGATGGCGACTTTTTTCTTTTTTTTGGGCCAGGCAGTGTATCAGCAGCTTTACTGATGTTCAATTAATCTACTGGACAAAAAATGGGAGGTTTTGTCTAAAATAAAAGATTAGCTGTTCTGGTTGTGTTTGACCCAAAATATGCTCAGGATATGTTTGACAGAAATAACTGCAAACATGAAGTAACTCATTTGTAGCAGCAGCAAATTACAGAAACACTCAGAATTACTGCTCCTTGTTTTTCTCTCATTACTCTGTGACTTGTTAGGCTTTGCATGCTTGTTGTGAGTTATGCAGCTGGTGTTAAACATGAATGAGAGCGCTTATCTTGATGAGGCAGTAAGATGACCCGGCACTTTTCAGTGAAATACTGGACACATGACCTCAGGCTGCAGACCAATCCATCATAAAGATAATGAGTGAATGATTTCTCTAACTACAAAAAAGGGGGGATAATTAAAAAAAAACCTGTTAAAATATATTTATTTGAGAGAAATAATCTCATAGCATGCAACCAAACCATCAACATAAGTTGAATAATTGCATCATAATGCATAAACATATAAATGCTAGGACAGAACTAACTAAAAATGCATTTTAAAGGTTTGGATTTTTCTTTTTGAAGAGCAAGCAAAAAGTTAGACTTATGAGCAAGCAATACGTGAAGTTATTAATAACGAGAATTTAACAAATCAACACGAATAAATACATTTAGTATAAGTGTTCACGTCAGAAGACTTTTCTAAAGAATCAGAAATACCCTGAGTCAGAGATTCTATGCAATGTAAAGCTATAGCCCTGGGCCAGCAGCAGAACTATGTGCATTTGGCAGAATGTTGAGTGTTGGAAACACAAATTCCATTGTGTTCTTCTCTCAACAGGGGGACCCGGGCCCAGAGGGACCACGAGGATTGCCTGGTATGGCGGGACCTCAGGTAGGTTTTGGCTGCTGTAGATGGTCCGAATCTAGGAGAATGTTGTATATTTGCAATATAAATTTAAAAAAGTGATTCTGTGATATAACACAAGACATTTGTTTAGAAACGAACAAGTAGATTTTCTAACTTTTAACACAATGTTAGAGTCGCCTCTATTTCCTCAACAATCTCTCCAATCTTGTTTGTGCTGCAGGGCCCAGCGGGACACACCGGCCTGCCTGGATTGAAAGGTGATAAGGTGATCTAAATATTTATATTATTGCAGTGTATATGTGTGTTATGTGTCACTAATGCAGGTCATGTAATTACCCTGGATGTAATTACAAGCAACCTTGTTGACATTTTGATACACAGCACACAACATTTAACAGTTTAGAAGCAGAAGCTACTGATGAACGATTAAACGTGAAAGCAAACTTAAAAATATTTAAGTTTTTGCTTTTGCTCAATGCTTTGCATTTAGGCAAACAACTGCAGAATAAATCAGGTGATTGTTCTGTTAAAGGAGACATATCCTGCTTTTAAATCCTTCTTTTTCACATTGAAATCATTAATGGGGTCTATATAAAGTGGAACTGCAATGTTTTGGTCTGAATTCCTCCTTGTTGAAACTTCACAAGCCCCGCCCCTTTTCTGAGGTGTGTCAGATCAACTCGTTTTGAGGCTGTCTCTTTAAAACCAAATGAGGCGCCTTACACATTATATTGTTATATAATTTGATAGAGGGGTTTAGGACAAGTACACAACAAATTGCTTTTAAACGTGGGTTTTGCAGGATATGTCCCCTTTAAATTTCTTACCAAAATATTTGTGAGAATACCGTGTGGTCTAACCATCCAGTTTTAAGTAGTTTTTAGAGATGTTGTTACAACGTGTCCATGTGTTATGTATACAGTGTGCTGAAGTTCTGTTTGCTGTATTAAAATCACATTGGCAGGGTAGTATTTTGTTATATTTTTGTATGATGTTATAAAATCTAGGGTGAAGTGGGACAAAGGGGCGATCCAGGGGAGATGGGATATCAAGGTGACAAGGTGAGTCACCTGTTGCACAATCATCATGCTTTCATATTTATTTAAGTTCATCTCTGATTTATTTATTTATTTTTTGTAAAAGCTTTCTTACACACGCAACACTCGTGAAAGTTTTTCCGTTAAATCAGCGAAACGTGAACTGAAACAAGTCGGGAGATGCCGCGTGCGTTCAAATAAATTTTAATGTTCATTTATGAATCATATGAGGTCACCAGATAATTCACATCCTGACATGTACTCTGCTGTAACGTGATGAGCTCAGGTGCAGCGTGTGTAAAATGAATGGATTGTGTCTACATCTAACAGGGTGCTGTTGGTGCACCTGGTCCTGCCGGGCCCAGAGGGAAACCAGGACCGCCGGTATGTTTGAGTGCATGGAAATAATAATTAGACAAATAACTTATTAAATGTTTCTATCTTTATTATTTTCCTAAACTGAAGTTCATGTTGTCACATTCACTCTGTTAAACATGACTTATTGTGGGTAGAGAGCTGTTAAGTAATTAAAGCTGTTAACCCTATTTCTTTGTATCACTTATAAAAAACAAAACATTTAGTGAGTCATTCGATAATAAAAAGGTAGTATTGAAGCATTTAGTCTAAAACATAAACAATTCTTTTCATACGCATATTGCATGAATAGCAGGATATGTGAGTGATTTAAACATCTGAGTCGAAATCAAACCAATGTAAATCTAAAAATCCAGGATGATGAACTGCACATTTATAGAGTTAAACTCTGTCTGTTCTGTTGGAAGGACAAGTGACAGATGTGTTTAAAAAAAGATAGAGAGAGATTTCTGAAAACACGTTGTTTCTTTCTGGATTGCCCTTCAGCAAACCACTGGCTGCCAAATATAAGCTGAAGTAAAATGTAAAAGAGTTCGGTCGTTAATCACTGACAGACACAACCAGCTTTGATCCTTGATTCTACAGAAACAGCGATACAACCTTATATTTTCAATGTTGAGTTTAGCTGTTTGGTGTCCGCTCAGTAATGTAATCAAGCTGTTTATACATATATATTAGAGGTGCAACAATACATGTATCTGTATCGAACAGTTTAATACACAATATGTATCGAACAATCCGGATTTTTAAAACTTATTTTATCAACTTGTCTTGTAAAGATGCTCTGTGTTGAAGGATCAGTGGATCTGAGTTCGACTACTCCACCTAGGCTGCATTGTCGAGCGCAGATCCACTGAGAAACTTGCTGTTTCAGCAACATTTAATTTAAAAACTGTACTTTTGAGGTTGAACAAATGTTCAGAATTAATTTCTATAAATTACAAGTTAAGAAGGGGATTGAATTTTTTTTTCACTTCAATAGAAAAAAACAACTAAATATTAGTTTCTTAATTTCTTCATCATCAGTGGTTTATTTTTTAAGTAAAGAAGAAAGAGAAAAGAAGAGAAAAAAAGAGGAAATATGATTAAGATTGAGAGAGAGATTAGGAAATATATCAAATATACATCAAGAGAACACAAGGCCACACACCCAACGTCTGTCTGCTCACCTGAAAGTAAATAAATACAAGATAACAGAGCAACAAGATACATATCCCTATAATAAAAGAAATATTATAATTTCTTTGTAAGGCATGCATACATAAGTTAAAACCCATACATACATATAGATATATACAAACATACCTGCATATATTCATGTGTATTATAGATATATACACACAGAGATATATTCACACTCAGTGACCAGACAGAACAGTGTTTTTTGTATTGAAAATATATTGAGCGGAATAAAGAAAAGAAAAAAGGATATACATTTTTTATTGTGTTTTTTCATTACACTGATTAGGGTAGAGCTGGAGATATTGGCGCACAAGGACCACCTGGGCCTGCAGGACCAGAGGTAGGAAATACATGAGATTTATTTGTCAGTCATTCTAAAATGATGATTTTAGTGTTTATTATGTTGTTATTATAGTGTAGTGTGTTTAGGGTTTTATTTAGGATGGCCTCATCAGTATTTTGCCCAGCTATATGAAATTGTCCTACATTATATTAACTTTGATGTCATAAAAAAATAAAAAATTTCAGACAATAACTAGAATTTGGATCTTGTTGAATGGTCCGTGTACTTTTTGATCATTCTTTTTTTTTAAAAAACAGATATTGAAAACAGGTGGTTATTCTGTTTTCATTTTATACTCCAAAAATGGAAAAATAGTCCACCTTTTTATTTTTGTTAGTTTATAAATATTGTCAAGGCAATTCAGTGCTGTCGTGTGGAGCCTGCTGCAGCTTCAGGTTCCTCACCATGGACCTCTTGCAGAAAGCACCAGAAGCTCCAGGAAACAGTTTGAATCATCAGAGATGTACAAACTATCAGCTGACACCTGCTAAAGACATGTCAAACTATCAGCTAATATTTCTAGCTGCCAGGTTACAACTTGGTTATTCATCCTGTTATCAGACGTTTTAAGGTAGAGCTATAAATAGATTTTAAAAGAAATGATCTAGATAAGCTATGTTAATAAAACAAATGCAGCCTGCAGTTAGTTACTTAAAGAAATGTAAAAGAAATTAGCTAGTGTTTATTTATTTATTTATTAACAGGCAGCTGCCTGCTATTAAAAAAAATGCTCCAACTGGCTCCACCTTAAATGGTCTGATAAGGACAGTGTTAAATTTCCGGTTTGACAAAAATGAAAATGACTTTTTCTCATTTTTGGAATATTAAATAGAATAACAATCCATTTTTTGTTTTTCAATATCTGTTTTTAAAATGAAAATGGAATGAGCCAAAAGTACATGGACTCTGTATTAACAACATTTGCCAACTTCCACCTTCTATTACTGAAGGCCCTTGTGCCAACCTATGAACATTTTTTACCAACAATGAAGATGGAATAAAAAGAAAATCTCCTGGAAGCCTCTTTTGGACATACAGTAAACATACTAAAATATAAACTTTATGAGTATTTTAGTCATAACAGTTTCATGAGTTTGCATAAGTTGTCTAAAATGTTATAATGTGACAGGGCTTTAACCTTAGAGGGATGACTACCAAATAAATTCTTACTGCTTTCCTCCACCTCTGACAGTACATCTATTTCACATTCAGTAAAATTCTTATTTTGCCTTACCCAATGCCTTTGCGTTGGTTGTTTTTATGATTTTTCAAAGGGGTTTCCTGGGGACATCGGAGCACCAGGGCCCAACGGCCCACCTGGACTAAAGGTAGCAACTTTCCCTCTCATCCGCTGATGCATACGTTTAGTTCACCTTATTGAATTTAGCATTTGGCTGTGTTTCAGGGTTTGCAAGGTGCAAGAGGACCCCAGGGTCCTCCAGGGCCTAAAGGACCACAGGTGAGACTATTTGACTATTTGATTTGTCATTTTTGATACAGTTCTGCATGTCTTCTTGGTTCTTGTTCCTGCTGCAAAGACTGGGAAAATGTGGCTCATATAAGGATTTCTGTGAGCATAAGACTAGACTGATTAATGTGCTTCCTATTTAGGATCTAGTCCTATCTTAAACAATTGCAGCTCTGACTGGAAGTTCGGGGGGGGGGGGGCGGGCGGC
>JARVGW010000427.1:8340190-8356891 GCA_031762495.1 Anablepsoides rubrolineatus | reverse complement strand
ACGGGAAGATCCCCCCCCCCCCCCCCCCCTTTCACCGTGAGGCATGTTCCACCAGGTGATGTTATGATCTAACATCAGGTTCTTATAAAAACAAGAGTACTTTTTTTCTGGCCTGGAAACAAAAAAGAACAGAAGGCTTTGGAAGGTGCACAACACAGAATATTTAGTTTCCTTGTAAAAACTTAATGGTTGAGTTGACACACATTTGCAGGGGTGCAGAGTGGGCTTATGTACTCTGCAGTCACACGACTTGGCCAGAAATCAGACAAAGCAGCATAAAAATACAGTTCATGCATATTAGTTCATTAGTGAAGCATCAGTTCACCACTAAAATAATGAATCTCATCTCATCCATTTCAAATGCTCTAATTTTACTTTACAGTAATGTGTGGTTGTTTTGGCTTTAAGTGCAGTTTGCTTTTGTCACTTTGACTTTATTTGATTGTAAAACCAAACACACGTAGCTTGCGAGAACCGTTATATTTTGGTTAAGAAGTATGTGTTTAAACCAGTACTGGGCATATATTAAAATATTTAATTATGATTAATCTCAAGATATTTTTACAATTAATTTTGAATAATTGAAATTATCCATCTAAAAAGTGGAAGTCTGGACATACAAAAATGCTTATAACTCAAAAACTATTCAACATAAGAGCTTCAATTTTTTTTGTTGTTTAGCTCTGATGAAGAGTTATCAATCAGGCCCACCAATGAACCCTCACCACCCCCTCGGACCCCCACCCTATCTGAAAAGGGGGTGTCTGGACATTAAAAAAAGGCTTGTAACTCAAAAACTATTCAACATAGAAGCTTCAGACTTTTGTTGTTTATCTCTGATAAAGGGCTATCCATCAATGAGCACCCCCCCCACCCACCTCCTCCGGACCCCCACCCAAAACAATAAACCCATTCTGATTGTTTTATATATAAAAAGAAGGGGGCAATGCATTTTCAAAAACTTTAAACAAATAAGGCAAAGCAAGAGGATCATGCTGCTCAGCCTCCTTCAGAAACCCCCTCTGTTTGTTTACGCTGGTTTTTAACTGAAGTGATGTTTCAGGCTAGAACTGCGCCAGTGGTGAGACAGTTTAGCGTTGCAGCGCTTACAGAGAACTTTACTTATTTCCAGCCCACCATCGGGAAAAGTTTTCAAACAAAAAAATGCCAAATAAAGAATCTGGTGCCTTCATGTCAAAGGCTCTCATTGGCCTGAGACGTGCGAAGAAGGCCGTCTAAAGCCAATAGTGATGAAGATCCTTCCTCCCCGCCATGACCACTGGGTTTGTATGTGTCTGTGTTTGTGTTAGCTGCCTAGTAAACCGAGATCCAACGGAGAAATATAAAGTAATAAATAACTATGTTAATGCGCATAAAAATAAATTATCACTGTGAAGCATCGGCTGCTTTAACGTAATAACAAATGCGATAAAGGACTAGTTTAAAACATTGTTACCAAATGTTCTGGAAGCAGAAAGTATTGTTTGTGTTTAGCTACAGAGAATTTAAATGAACCTGTGAATATGTTAGTTGAATTAGTTGTGTTGTTTTTCTGCAGGGTGATGAAGGACCACTCGGCCCACCTGGCAGCATTGGCCCTATTGTAAGAACTTCCATCTGCACTTGAATGCACACAACTACACACAGACTTGCTCTTTTTATTGCAGATGAAACGATCTGTTATGTTCTGTAAAAAAGCAGTTCTCTCTAATCTTTTTTTTTTTTGTAGGGAAGAGTTGGAAGGAAAGGTCACCCGGGCGAACCTGGGGTCGAGGGTCTAACAGTAAGTTTGATTTCAGACAGATCTTATTTGCTTGACTCATGTATTCTTATTCACTTTGTCTGGGACTTATTTGTATGCCTCTGCCCTGTTCTCTGGATATCTGGGTGTTAGTGAGGTGTCCATCTGTCACAGGTGGTCTTGTGTGCACGGGCATATTTACTTATAAATAGACATAGTATGGTTATGGTGAGTGGGGATGGATAAAGAACCCATATAAGCAGGGTCTTGTAAGTGGGCCAATTGCTCTCCCCAAAATGACACTGGTCTTTATTCAAACCTTTGTGTCTCTCTGATGAAGGACACAAGGTTAGAATCACTGTGTTCTGAGATTCTCAAGATAAATAAAGGAATCCCCAAGAATTATTTTCCTTTGACTACTCAGAGCCATGCAGTGGCCTAAGTAGTGCAAAGACATCTCTAATTCAGTGCCACAGGCAACACAAAGACCACTGTCATGGAGTCCCATCACCATTGTGTGGTGGTTGAGCAGGTTGTACCCAGTTAGGACTCCAACCAGTGTGTTTAAAGTTTTCATTGTCAGGGTGATGAGAGCTTTCCCAAACCTAAGATTTGGGCCATTTATCAGTTCCTGTACTTGTCTGTTGACCTCTAATCCATGCCTGTAGGACAGTCCTACAGACTGTTGTTGAGATACCTACAACAGGCTCTGGTTCTTTGAAGTGGGCTTGACTGCCAGCTTTTGTAAGGTAGTTAGCTCTCTCATTACCATTAATGCCAGCCTGGTACCCATTTAACAGTAACACTGTTATCTCTCCCCAGTTGTTCGACTACTTGGTCACACTCCCAAGACAGTAATGATGTAAAGTGTGGCCCTCGGAGAGCTCTAATAGCAGCTTAGCTATCTGTTAGGATGAATAGTTCCTTCTGTGTACACTGAAGGTCTTTAAGAGATGCCACACACTGGTGGATTGCATATATCTTAGCTTGAGATAGAGTTACAAAATAACCTAGTGGGTATTTATGCTCTCTCTCACTATAGTTGTGCAAAATCAGCACCCCTGCACCTACTGACCCCTTCAGAAGGGATCCATCTGTAAAACAGTAGAAATGATTGAGAGACATGTCCAATGCAATCGGCATAGTAACTACATTAGGGTAGGACTCAGTCGGATTAGATTAGGGCATCAAAATGTCAAAGGTCAAGGTCATCTTTGATGTTTGGTAATATAAAATTGGCATTGTTTTCAAAGGCAGACATATCTAGGGCAGGTGAAGGTATACCAATCAATGGCAAAGTTCCAACTTATTAACAATAAATTAAATTTGAATTGAATGATTGTGATAAATGTTTAATAAAACAACCACTACGCTAACATTTCACTTTGATACCAGTCAGCAGCAAACGATGAAATGGCAGAACCAACAAGCATATTGAGGCCAGTTCAGCCTCTTGCCTAAGGACACTGACATGTTATAAAAACCACCATATTCCAACAAGACAAGAACCAGTCTCTTTCAGTGCCACAGCAGCCACACAGCCAGCTGTGAAGGTTTACGTCTCTGGCTTCATGTGGCTGATGGGTTCCTTTGTTATGTCTTTGCTATTTTTGTGCCAGTTCTCTGCGGGTTAATCAGTAGCAGAGCCGTAATTGGCTTTTGAACTCACTCACAAGTGTGCTTCCATTATCAGATTGTCAAACATTCTCAGGATTCTTCCTTTTTTTACTAAACAAAGGATTCATGGTTTACTCATAGCACTGGTGTTTTTTAGGAATCGTTCCCCATTAAAACTTTAGACGGTGCTTTCGAGATGGCCTTAATTAGGGAGGAGAAAATGATTTCCTTCTTCCAAGATGTTGCAGCACATTACGGAACACAAAATTATTCACAGCCCTGTGTAATCTGTGAGCGTGTGTGTTTCTTTTAACAGTTAATTTCCTGTGAGCAGAGTGATTTTGGAAACCTCGTTATTTACAGAAGCTAATCATTTTCCTTCTTTCAGGGGGAGAAGGGGGACGTAGGCAATGTCGGAAAAATCGGCCCTCAGGTAGGTTCTTTCACTTCTGCTGACGTTCACAGAATTTTCATGCACATTTGAGACTTTTCATTAAAAGTCTCTGCGAGGGGATTAGTGTGAAGCCTCGGCTCTTTCCTCGATACTTTTCTATTCACACATATTTCATTGTTTGCCTGTAATTAAGTGGAGCAACTGTGAAGAAAGTTACAGGGAGCTTTCTGATGTCTTGCTGCTTTGCTGACCCGTTTTCCTTTCCAAGATAAATTTGGATCAGAGGCCTTCCAGGCCAAGCATTTGTTTATGACTTTTATTCTTTAAACATGTTAGACATTTGTTATTGCAAAGATTTATATTAATCTATGCCATCAAAGTATAACATCATACTGCAAGAATAGTTTATTTCAAATGATAGAAATCCTGAGCCATCATTTGATTGTAATTTCTTTTCTTAATTTTACATTTCAAATTTTGATTTGTTTGTAACGCTTTATGAATCTCAGCACATGAACTGCACCCCGTGAGCTCATCATGAATTAAAAGTGCTCTGAACACTGAAAGTAGGCCGGACCCTCTAATGGGCCCCTTAATGTTAATATTTGCATTCTGTGCATAGAAGAGACAAGCGATTGGAGCATGTTAGACTGCGTTGGTGCAGTGCACATCTGAGAGGCATTAGGCAGTTACTGAGTAGAAGAGCCTTTGAAGCCAAACAGGAACCATGGAGCTATGCAGTAGGAAAAAGAAAACCTCTTAAACATATGGAGGCTCTAATAAATGCCATCGCATCACTTCGCAGATAAATAAGACGTGAAAGAAACCAAAAAGAAAGGGCCGATGCATTGACGCTTTAATCCACCTGTCTTCACTAAGTGCCCCGTGAGGCCTCACATTAAAATGTTTCAAGGCAAACTTTACAGGAGGTTGTACGGGCAATTTTAAACAATTTAAATTTGCTGCTCAAAGTTCGGTTTTCATGTCACCCTCAAGCCCGTGACATTTAAACCTTCATCTAGCTGTAAATTTAATCCTCATGATCAGAGTTGTAGTAATCCAGGGGTGGACTGTCTGTGAAACCAGATCGCCTTCAAATAAACACAGTGGAACCTAAATGTCAAGACCTAGTCCCACAGAAAAGCCCAGTAAAATATATCTTTTAGTTATACAAGTCAGGTCGTGTTGTCCTTTTTGATGTCCCAATTAAGGATTCTGAGGTCAATTTAGGGCTTTAATTTCCATGACTTCATTATCAGTTGGAATTCAGATGGACAATAATCCTTAAAGTGCCTGTGACATCACATTTGTGTAATAAACATTTTTGTAAATAAGTGAATGCATTTTTGGAAAGATAACGTTGATAACATGTTGCAAAACAAATTTCATGTCATAGATAACATACAAAGCTCTCAACAACCAAGCTCCATCTTATATCAAAGATCTTATTCTTCCATATTTTCCTAACAGAGCACTTCGCTCTCAGACTGCAGGTTTACTTGTGATTTCTAGAGTTTCTAAAAGTAGAATGGGAGGCAGAGCTTTCAGTTATCACGCTCCTGGAGGAGTTGATCTGAGACACTCCTCAGAAAAGGGGCGGGGCTTGTGGAGTTACAATAAGGAGGAATTCAGACCAAAGTGTTGCAATTCCACTTTATATAGACCCCAGCTGAATGATTTAAATGTATGAAAAATGATTTAAAAGCAGGATATTGAAGGAATTTATTCTGTTGTTGATAACACATTTTGCGTAATTATCTATTTTTATGACTAAACTGTGATTGAATGACATGTCACGGTCAACTCAAACAGAATGTACTTTGCTTGATATGATTAGTTAATACACGCCTTTCATCACTCACAACACTTACTATTTTCTCATTAGAATTCAGTCAGTTGTTTAAGGATCTGGTCACGTGATAGGAAGGCCGCCCAATCAATGTGACAGCTTGCACCTGGGGAGTTTAACACCTAATGTGTTTATGTTTAGCTGTGATTTCTTGCTTCAGCACCAAAAAGTTCAGACCGGATAAATGCTCTGTGTTTTGGTCCAGCTGTTGTTATTATACAGCTTCATTTCTTGCATTCAACTTTTAAGTCTAATTCTGTATTTGCTTCCTGGTTCTCGACTGATCACATCCTCTTTCCATATGTCTCCTTTAAATGGCACAAAATCTGATCTATTAGCTGGACATCTCTATCCTGTCTGTTGCAGATAAGATATTGATAACTATACCTTTAAAAAGTATCAAACATTAGTTTATGGGATTTGTGACCACTACTTTATAGCTATCGCATTTTTTCTCTTTTTCGGAAATAACAAATAAAATAGTTTTTTTCTAATGTTTTGGATAAGATCAGCAAATTTTACAAGAAAACGATGCTTCTATGTAATTATGTGGTGAAAATCAGACGCTTAAATGAATAAAGTGTGAACGCTGTAAATTTAACAACAAAATACCCCCACATCCGAGACAGATGCAGTCTGACCACAGCATCGTTACTGGTAACCCACAGTGAGAAGTTTCTTGAATGAACTGATGGGAGAAATCTCATGTTTCGAAAACAGCTCTGCAAGTTTCTGCTGAAATCCCCCCTCCTCCCTCTTCTGCTGATGTATAAATTCCAATCTACAACCTTTTGCATTCCAGGTGTTGTGACAGGTTGGAAAGTAACCCTTAGTACTTTCTCCTGACATGTTTGTGTTTGACACTATTTTTTTTTTCTCCTCTCCAGGGTCCAGTTGGCTTAATTGGGATAACTGGAGTGATGGGAGTTCCCGGTGAAAAGGTAAGGAGTGCGATTCTCTGTCATTAAATCTGTCAGCCAGCATCAGCTGCTCGCCTGTCACCGGCAGAACCCTGTAATTAGGCTTCTGTTAAGCAGCCCAGACTTGAGGCCTCAGAGGCCCCCCGGAACAAAAGCTTGTATAAACACTCAGCGGTCTCATGTTCACATCAACAACAACACTGTCAAATCCATCTCTCTTTTACTGCCTCTGACCAGCGTTTCTCAAAGACTGGACTCTGGTCCAGATCCAGACTGAACGACAAATTAATTTGGACCCATCCCTCAAGCTGTATCATATTATATTAAATGGCATCAGAATCATGGGGTGTGGCTCCTTTAAGAATGTATATAGAGAGAGTGCACAGGATGAGTGAGTTAGGGCGTGAGCTAGTGTGCATATAGGTGGTATCTCATTAGACTGTTGTAGTTTTGTTGCAGTGTCACTGAAGTCAAAGTCTCTACACTGCAGGCAAATCTGACCCAGGTCTTTTCAGTATGTTGTACTAAATTGGATACATATCAGTTGTTTTTCAAAGTGACTGCAGTCTGACCTTTTACGTCTGCGTGTTATTTTCAGCAGTTATGCTTAAACGTACATACACTCACAGGCCACTTTATTAGGTACACCTGTCCAACTGCTCATTAATGCAAATGTTGAATCAGCCAATCACATGGCAGCAACTCAATGCATTTAGACTTGTAGACATGGCCAAGACGATCTGCTGAAGTTCAAACAGAGCATCATAAGGGGGAAGGAAGGTGATTTAAGTTACTTTGAATGTGGCATGTTTGTTCGTGCCAGATGGACTGGTCTGAGATTTTCACGCACGACCATCTCTAGGGTTTACAGAAAATGGTTCGAAAAAGAGAAAATATCCAGAGAGCGGCTGTTCTGTGGGCACAAATGTCTTGTTGATGCCAGAGGTCAGAGGAGAATGGCCAGACTGGTTCAAGCTGATAGAACAGCAACAGAAACTCAAATAACCACTCGTTACAACCGCGGTCTGCAGAAGAGCATCTCTGAATGCACAACACATCGAACTTTGAGGCAGATGGGCTACAGCAGCAGAAGACCACACCGGGTGCCACTCCTGTCAGCTAAGAACAGGAAACTGAGGCTACAATTCACACAGGCTCACCAAAATAGGACTGTAGAAGATTAGAAAAACATTCCCTAATTGGATGAGTCTCAATTTCTGCTGCGACATTCAGATGGTAGGGTCAGAATTTGGCATCAGCAACATGAAAGCATAGATCCATCCTGCTTTATATCAACAGTTCAGGCTGCTGCTGGTGGTGGTGGTGGTGCAATGGTGTGGGAGATATTTTCCTGGCACACTTTGGGCCCATTAGTACAAATTGAGCATCATGTCAACACCGCAGCCTACCTGAGTGTTGTTGCTGACCATGTCCATCCCTTCATGACCACAGTGTACCCATCTCCTAATGGCTACTTCCAGCAGAATAATGAGCCATGTCATAAAATGTGCATCATCTCAGACTGGTTTCTTGAACACAACAATGAGTTCACTGTACTCGAATGGCCTCCACAGTCACCAGATCTCAATCCAATAGAGCATCTTTGGGATGTGGTGGAACAGGAGATTCACATCATGGATGTGCAGCTGACAAATCTGCAGCAACTGTGTGATGTTATCATCTCAATATGAACCAGACTCTCTGAGGAATGTTTCCAGTACCTTGTTGAATTTATGCCACGAAGGATTAAGGCAGTTCTGAAGGCAAAAGGGGGTCCAACCTGGTGTACCTAATAAAATGGCCAGTGAGTGTATGTTGTACATGTTGAAATCAGGTCAGCTATCTAAATACGAGAGACTTGCAGCTGTATACTTAAACAGTTTACTTCTATTCTGTTAGAGCAAATGAAGCAATTTTATTGAGGGGGTTATATCGATTTTAACAAATTATTATGGGGTCATTAACCCCCCCACCCCCGTATATTATGCCCATGACGCAGTTAAAATCTTGTAACTCCACATGTCTACAACTATAGAACAGAAATCCAATTGCTTTGTTTGTTTGTTTTTTCTTTTAATTTTCCATGTCCTGGATGACTGAGAATTCACAGAAATATATGATATTAATCTTCTACGCGTGCAGGTTACATCAGCGCTGCAGAGAGTTCAGCCCGGAGTCTGATGGATGTTGCATTTAAAATTTAATGTGAACTTCCACTCAAAAAATTAAGATTGTTGCAAAAAGTGGTAATTGAGCATTAAGACCTGCAGTGTGAATGTAGCCCAAGCCGCACGACCAGCCAAACTATGAAACAACGTGACATAATTATAGTCTGGAGACTATGGTGCATATAAAAGAAATGCAGACTTAGAAAACAAATTTATCAAAGATGAGTGGACAAAGAAAAGTGCATTTACTGTATTTTCTTCTTACCACATATCTGTGTGAATGCAGTTTGTGCTGCCTATGAAATATTTTTTTTACTATCCCTTTTTACGCCCACTACTAAAACACTTGCAGTAGTGTCTACGATTTGTTTTGAAACCTTTGATGATTTTGTAAAGTAGACTTGCTGATTATTGACAGTCTTCCAAAAAAAGAAAAAAAAAACACACCTCCTTACCTTCTGACTCCATTGTTCCCTCCCTCTATCTCAGCCGGTTGCCTTCCCTTTCCTATCCAGAAGGCCCATTTGTCAGAACATGTTCTTGTGATGGGAAGCCATCGGATTGTCAGATTCTTGCTTGTCCTCCAACTCTTCTTACACAAACTCCCCCCTCCCCCTCCTGATTCAGTTTGTCAGCACCAGTTATACCCTGTCAGCCTACATATCTTTTTCAGATTATGTGGATTTTTATTTCAGTACCACCTGCTTCTTTGGACTCAATGTTTCCAATGTTTTTTTTTTCTCTAACAATAATCTATTTATGTTTGACAAAAATGCATGAAGCAGAAGAGACCTGCACTGTGCACTTTAATAGAGATGAATGCATCATATTAAAAACATGTGCAGCTTTACTGTTCATGCAGTTAGAGCTATTTTGGGTTTTACCAGACAGCACAGTGTCATCAAAGAGCTTTCAGAGTCCCTGAGGCGATGGGAAAGTTTACAGTTTACTTATCATTTCTTTCTGTTGCATTGTTTGTCACCAGGGTGACCGGGGACCCCCAGGTCCAGCAGGTCCAGTCGGAGAGAACGGGCCAAGGGTAAGTGAAGTCATGCATATCGTTAGGGGTTTTGGACTATGAGGCTTGATGAAAGTTGGTTTAGTTGCTCACAGTCAAATAAGTCTTACTAGAAGTCTAGGCCCCTTAGTTGTATAACTACCACTGCATGATTTCTCCTTGTACATTATTTTAAAGGCACTCAATGCAAAGTCATGACGATGGATCAAAAAATATTCTCGAAGAAAAATCAGCTCAATATTTTTTTCCTATTGATGAGTTAAATTTTAACTGTAACTGCACCTCATGATTGACAGAACCAGGGTCTTTGTGTAATTCAACATGGCACCCTGATTGCTCAGCAGCTTTAAGACACATAAAGCTGAAATTTGGTGGGGTCGTACCTGAGATCTAACTCAACACATTCTGAATGCTAATCAGTGTAAGCTAACCTCTAATGCTAATTTTTAAGAAAGGCCATTTTAAGACATATAAAGCTGGCTCTTAATAATTTTAAGGCCATAGAGGTCAAAGGTCACACATTACATTAGATAGGTTTAATGAAATAACAAAACAGCCAGTTCATGACATAATGAGCTAAAAATTGGTTGATAGCTGAGACTTAGCTCTTTCACAAATAGTAGCTGAAAAAACAATTCCAAGATGGCCACCAAAGCTCTTTTCAAAGGGCTTTAATTCAGCCATTTTTCAATATAATAACTTAATATTGATACACAAGTAGCTGAGACTGAGCTCCATCTGAAATTGTAGCTGAAAAAAACAATATCCAAGTTGGCCGCCAAAGCTAATTTCAAACTTCTTTAATTCAGCCAAGTTTAAATAAAAAAATTGTTTAGCAAAATTTTGACAGGAGTAGGAGTCAAAGTGACTAAAAATAGATCAGTCTATAAAGATACTTATTTGTTTACCTGTGCAGATTATAATCAGTCTAATGTTTGTTAGTCACGTGATTCAAGCTTTCATGTGGTTTTCAGCAGATTCAGTTGGGTGATTTGTTTTCATTTGGTGCTTATCTGCACAACTGCATTCAATAACAAACTACTGGAGTAAACTCTTTTAACCCTTTAAAGCCCGACCCTTTAAAAAAATGGTCATGGAGGTCATAGGAATCCTGTGTAGCAAATATGATACAAATGGTGATATAGGGTTAAAATGGACCATTTAAAATGATTTAGCTCAGGATTGTTGTTTGGTTGTTGTTTGAATCTGAAAACAAATAAGTCATCATTAGTCATATCTAGTTTGATGGTCACTGCAACAATCAAATACTCCAGGAACATTTTTATGATCAGAAGAAAACTTTTATTGGAATCAAAAAGCACCATTAGCCAAACTGAGGTATTCTCTAAAAGTTGAAAAGTCTAGCAAAGGGTGGATGTGTAAGTTGTGCAGTATTACAACAAAAACATTACTAACAGTACCCCCACCTTTCACCTGCTTTACAGTTAACTTATCTTTTCTTTGTTGTATTGTTTTTTACTAGGTTCACAAGGATCCTTAAAAGGCAATTAAATTAGAAACTAGTGAGCAAGAAATATTGATAGATAGATAGATAGATAGATAGATAGATAGACAGACAGACAGACAGACAGACAGACAGACAGACAGATAGATAGATAGATAGATAGATAGATAGATAGATAGATAGATATTTTTGAAGTAAAAGTACACTTACACCTACTCTAAAAAAGTGAAGAGTTGAATTTACTCAACCATGGTATGTCAACTACACTCAAAAATCAAGATGTAGTGTATATAATTGAAAAAATATGTCAACTAATTACACACAACTGAACTGAGGTAAGGTAACACATTTGATTGACGTTAAATTTTCATTTACAATATAAAGTAATTCTACGTTCAGATCGAACGTGTTTTGAGCGTAAGGTTTACATACAAATTCTATGGTGGACCTGCGTCAATGAGTGTCGGGAAGTGCCACTTTCTTTATTTCATCCACCATTAAACATAGACCGGCAGAGCACAACAACAAGAGGCTCTTCTCAGAGTTGTAAAGTAACAAAGTACAAATACTTCTTTACTGTACTTAAGTAGAAATTTTGGGTATCTGTACTTTACTTGAGTAGTTATTTTTCAGCCTACTTTTTACTTCTACTTCTTACATTTTTACACATTTATCTGTACTTTCTACTTATTACATTTTTTAAAAAGGTAAGAAGTAAAAAGTTGTTACTCCTATTTCATTACAGCTTGTTAAAAAATATTATTCTCCTAGATAGAGTGAATTTAATTGTGGTTGGATGAGAAGTATAAATATATATCATTATGATACTGTATTAGTTTTTACACAATCCATCCCAGCTGCAAATAACACAAAACATGTCACACTTCAGCAGAACATAGCAGATATACGTAGCCTAGTATAAAAATGTAATAAATAAATAAATATATATATATATATATTTATTTTTTTTTACATTTTTATATGACAAAATAGCCATTTTGGCCTTTAGAATTTTTTTTTGAGGGTATCACCTCCCATTTGGGAAGTCTAGACACTTTTTTAACTCAGTACTTTTACTTTTAAAACTTAAGTACATTTTATGTCAGAAATTTGCATTTGATACTTACATACAAAATATATTAAATACTTTAAGACTTTTATTCAAGTAATATTCTTAGAGGAGACTTGAACTTTTATCAAAGTAAATTTATGGTAAGATACTTGTACTTTTATTCAAGTATCACTTTGAGGTACTTTATACAACACTGGCTCTTCCCGACGCGCGTCAAGCAGTTGATGCTAACAAAAGCGTTTTTGATGCTCAAAACGCATTTGGTGTGAACGTAGCATAAATGGGTTACCTTTGTTCAGTTCAGTTGAATGATCTGTTTTTTTGTGTGTAATTCCACTTAACTGAGTTGAGTAAATGTAAAACAATTTGTTAAACTCTGTTTAGTGAAACTAGTTGACATAACTTGTTTAAGTAAATTCAACTCTTATTTTTTTAGAGTGTATAAACAACTCCTCCCTAATTTTTATGTTGTGAATGGAACAAAATAGTTTTGAAAGTTACAATTCAAAAAAACAACTTGGTAAAATTACAAATCCTCAAAAAAAAAAAAAAAAGAAATATATATATGTATGAGAGAGATAGAAAGAGATGTGCTGTATATGTGTGAGAACAGGTTAACAGAAGGTTATTTTTACAGTATTAGCTCACTCACTACAGTGGAAAATTTGTTGTCGTGAACAATATTTTGGCTAGAATCCTCCCTTACAGAAAAAAAAGATAATAAAAAAAAGTTTCTGCTGTAAGCTGTAATGCTGAGTCTGTTTGAGAAGCTGCCCTGCATCTTTCATTTTCTCAGGGTCTTGGATAAATGCCTTCTTAGACAATTTGGGCCGGGGTTCTGAACCAACCGGCTGGCCCAGTGGCCACTAGACTGAAAAGGAGTGCAGAAGAGGAGGAATTCTTTGTTGTCTGGCTGCAACAGATGATTTAATCAGTGGATGTTTGCTTTGTGTTCGAGTGACTTCTGTAAGAATCTGATGTGAACTTTAAAGTCGTCACTAAAAAGAGATGTTCAGTCTCATTGTGTTCAACTGCTTCATCCCAGATTACAAAAAAAATCACATCAGGTAGTCATGGTTGATTTGTTTATGCTTTATTATATATTTTTTTCCTTATAGAACCGACAGAGGACAGTAAAACACAAAGTACAGGACACATCTAATTTGTTCCAGTTGCAGATGTAATCACTTTTATTCTGTATGATCTCATGCTGCGCTGGTGCTTCACATCTTTGCAGCACATCTCTAGTAGTATTTCTTTATGTCAGCCACATTTTCTTTTGGATTATCAGATTCAAATCTTCCTAACTTTGCTTTTTTATTTTGGTTAGGGTTATCCAGGATTGCCAGGAGGTCCAGGAGACATTGGGATGCAAGGTGCACCTGTAAGTGTCATACGCTCCAAAAGGAGGATCTTTGTCTAAAAAATACATGTAAATCTAAAAAAAATGCTTTAAAATTCTGATTTAGCTGACCGGATGTTACTTGTAAGTTATCTCCTTACCTTATGTTTATTTTTTCAACTCCTGTATTTTTGATTAAACGTGTTTCAGCTTGGCTGCGCTGAATCTTAACCATGGGAGCCAAAATATTAAAATGTCGTTTTGCACTTTTTTTTCTCACTATCCTTTAAACAGCAGTCTCCAGATTTACTGTTCTCAGTGTTTTGTCATATGTGCATGGATTGTTTCTGTTTTCACAGGGCCCGCAGGGACAGAGAGGCACTCCAGGCATTGGTGGTCCGAAAGGCAGAGGGGTAAGAGCTGACTTTAGCCTTTAGCATTCAAACATTCCTTTTGCTAGTTTGCAATAAGAGTCTTCACATAGAACAATTATAAAGCTTCACTTTTCAGACATGGAGATTGTTTCCAGTGGTGGGCTCAGCTAACCAAAATATTAGCTTCACCAACATCTTTTTATTCAATAATACCCAGCTGCAGCTGCAGCCACTACAAGACACGCCCCTTTATTATTATGCTGGTTTCATGGGATCCCGAAATAACAGGAAGGATTGCTCGTTTGCTACTTCTTTAAATGCAGGAAGTGGCGTGGATTGGGGGTTTTGCTCGCAGCTTTTCTCCAAATCCACAATTCATATTGGAGTAAAAATGATGAACTCTTCTTTGGCTTCCTAAAGATCAAATTTGAGCAGGTGCTTGAAACTTTCTGCAAACCTTGCTCAAAGCTAAGGGGAACTAACGATTATATGATGAGAAATTTATGAGCTTGGACAGAGTCGGGGCACGGACCGAAAACCTGTTAGCAGAATATCCCAAAAACGAATGCTTGTAAAAATCACCAAAAATCCCTCCAGGCCTCGGGAACACATGAACAAAATTTCAGCTCGCTACGTTGAGAAATGGCAGCGTGGTCACCGAGCACTTTGTGAAATAACACAGTCACACACAAGAAGTTATTTGGATATGTATGAAAAGAAAATCACAGAATTGCACATACAAAAGTATTGAAGTCAAAATGGCCGCCTTTGCTATTT
This sequence comes from Anablepsoides rubrolineatus, assembly GCA_031762495.1. Lineage (NCBI taxonomy): Eukaryota > Metazoa > Chordata > Actinopteri > Cyprinodontiformes > Rivulidae > Anablepsoides > Anablepsoides rubrolineatus. The sequence continues at coordinate 8,342,154 of JARVGW010000427.1, read as the reverse complement.
TTAACATAAATAAGCTTAATTTTATCTCTTTTGTTAACATTTTAACTGCCATACTCCTTTTTTGCATTGAAAAATTGCTCCTCCTGCCACCGTAACAAAGTGGGCGTGTCCTATAGTGGGCGTGTCCTTTAGTGGGCGTGCCCTGTAGTGGCTGCAGCTGTAGCTTAGACCCTTCTCAAACAATTAGGAGAAGCTAAATCTAAACTTTTAATATTTAACATTAACATACAGTGTACCATGTGTCAACAAGAACAATGTGCAACACTCAGGTTGTGTTTTTGAACACCCACCCCCCAGAGCCCCTCTCTAGAAAAACTGCAGCCTGTGAAATCATGTTTCTGCTCATTTTGTTCTTATGTTTAAACTTTAATGCTAAAACAAAAAAAACTATTCATTATTAGTTCAGAAAGTTAATGCAAATGTGAAACAGCTCATCAGAATATAAGTCGCTGTGCTTGTTTCACACACTTTCCTTCTCATAAAAACATGAATGTTTTTTATGGTACATTTGCAACTTTTTGTTGAGGGTTATAACTCTTATATAATAAAAGGGATTAAGATCGTGTCAAATGGATGTTGTGGTTATGAGACATCATTTGGCTGAGAGAAGAATGACACCTGCAGGTGAAGGAGCACAACACAAAGCTCTTGGTTTGTTTGGCTTCTTGGCGCTTTGAGGAAACTCAAGATTTGGTCAAAGAGACAACTAAAACAAAATTTAATGTTTTCAAGCATCTCAGTGTAAATGTGATGCAATTACAACAGCGGTTTGAACTCCCAAGTTGGCTTAAATATACTTTTTAAAATCTTTACCTAATAACTATGTTCATTCAGTGTCCATCCAGTGCTAAAACTAAAGCTCTGTAGTTAAACTCAATTACATTTCAAGTCACGCAAAAAAAACCTCTAAACTATCAACAGAGTAATTCATTTCCACTAAGTTGCTTTAAACACATATTTTCCATTACAAACCTATTATTTTTGTTTTCTTCTCACTGTTTTTCTTTGCCAACCAAGACATGTGACAACGGTTAAGATGCAACTTTCATTATTTACTGTTATCTTCTTATGGCAGTTTATAATTGTGTTCACCATCTTCTCTTCAAATGATGCTGTTATCTTGGAATCCGACTTCTTTTTTATCTAATGTCTCACACATGTGTCAAGACCCACAAACTGTCTTTTGTCGTGGAACAAAGTCAGATATTTAATTTAAAACAGATCAGAAATAAACATTTATTTTCTTTTTACTATGATTCTTGTAAGTGGAAATACCTTGTAGGGAAAAAACAACAGCAAAGAAAGGAAAACTGTTTACATTGGTTGTATTTAGTTTGCACTAATAACTTAGTAGTTTTAGTTCATTTTATTCACAAATAATAAATGTTCCACTGCGGTCAGTCATGACATTATATAGTTTTTCATCCACATATGGCCACAGTATAAAATAATCGTTTATTCTCGGTAACAGAGATGCTAAAGTAGCAGTGGTGCCCAATCCTGGTCCTGCATGTTTTAGATCAGGGGTCTCCAACCAGTAGCTTCGTGAGTTCATTTAAAATAGCTCATGTAGTGAAGTTCATGTTAATCTTCAGTGCTTATGAAAAATTAGGGGAAGCAAAATTTTATTTGTCACTGGCCAAACAAACGTTTATTTAATTCCAATTAATCTATAGATCAGGGGTTCTTAACCTTTTTTGCCTCGGGGCCCAATTTGTTGAACATAAAGTGGCTCAAGGCCAAGTCAGACATTACCAATGTACGAATCAAAATGATAATTATTCTAAATCTTGGTTTAATTATGATTGTATTTACATTATAACTAAATTAAATACACTTACAGTTTAAAAGTAAAACCCCTGTCAAATAATCATGAGACAGTTTTTCACATTGTAACCTGCCCATAACAATTATTTGAACAAATACAACGGACCACTCAGGCTCATCAACACACCAATATACAG
>JARVGW010000427.1:8311556-8333353 GCA_031762495.1 Anablepsoides rubrolineatus | reverse complement strand
CACACACACACACACACACACACACACACACACACACACACACACACACACACACACACACACACACACACAGTGCACACGTTTGAGTCATTCAGTTCTTTTTGTTTGCAGGGAGAGTCTGGAGATTTGGGGATAGTTGGTTTGCAAGGCTTTCCAGGACCACAGGTAAGAAACAAGAGGAATCAACATTTTGATTGTTCAACATAATATAAGAAGAAATTACAAAGTGTATATACATTTTTTTCTGCTTATAGGGACCAAATGGTGAACTGGGATTAAGGGGCATCCCTGGTCCTAAAGGACCTGTGGGTTCTCTGGTAAGTTAATTCTGTTATACAGACTTTACCAAATGTAAAATAAAATCTAAAAGAAAATGTCATTTTCATCATTCAGCTCACTTTATTGTTATTTTTAATTTTAATTTTTATTTTTTTTTAAATGGACTGAACTTATATAGTGCTTTATCAAGTCCTTCCGGACCCCAAAGCGCTGTACACTAACAGACGTTTCACCCATTCACACACACATTCACACACTGATGATGGCAAACTACACTGTAGCCACAGCTGCCCTGGGGCACACTGACAGATTTAGCTCACTGTTCCTACAGTTAGCTCATTTTTACAAATGCTACAAAAAAATAAACGTAGGCCTAGATATAAAATCCTAAATGTAAATATAAAAGTACAATTTTAAACGTTGAGTTAAATGTTAAAGTTTACATTTAAGTATTTTAGAAATGGAACGCAGCCTTTGCTGTTGGGGCTCGGCTCTTGTTAGTGCATCATCACCCTGAGACAATATTCATCGCTAACGCTACTAGCCCTGCGACCTCTTCCGTAGCAGACATCACACTTGCAGTTGCAGCCAGTGTCTGAGCTGCACTTTAAACTGCCGGAGCACGGGTATCATCCATATTGTCTTCAATGAAAACACTGATGTTTGTCCAACCTGCGATAAACCTGGCTGCATTCTGTTCCGAAATACTTAAACGTAAGCAATTTCAACATTTAAGATTTAACTTTTACATTTAGATTCACACATTTAGTCATTGTATTTATTATTTGCATATATTGAACATTTAGAAAAATGATCAAAATGTAAGAGCAGTGAGCTAAATAACATTAAATATGTTATATGAGCTAAATAATGAAAACGTGTTTGTGACATTTTTTAACATGTTATTGTACTCCATATTTCTTCACATGGTAATGGTTGTTTTCAAACCCAAGTTCTTGAACATGCTTTAAAAAATCTGCCAGTATTATTTATTTGACTCCTTATTCAATAGAAATGTAGAAAAATTATGAATTAAGCTAAGCAAGTTATTTTTTTGTTTGTTTCTTTGAATAACAGTAAATGTTATAGTTAGTCCAATGCCATCATGTTCCAGAGAAACCTTGCTTGGAGTCAGAAAGTCTACCAAAGTGATGAAAAAAGTTTATTTATGAAAAAATGATCTATTTGGTTATATATTTGTGTGTGTGTGTGTGTGTGTGTGTGTGTGTGTGTGGGTGTGTGTGTGTGTGTGTGTGTGTGTGATTACTGACACAGAGATAACTGTCTGAACCACAACTACAACTAAGCCATATTATGACTGTCCAAATAAATCTCCCCACAAAAATGCACACAGAAAAACTGAGAGCTCATGTGATAAAATAATTAACATACATACAATCTCACCATGTGTTTCAGGGTTTCAGTGGACCTGTAGGCCCTGAAGGAAGGATTGGTCCAGTTGGGAAGCCTGTAGGTGTTGTGTTTAAAGTGCATTACTAAAACTAAAAAATATTGCAACATAAATTCTAGTTTTCACTTTCTATAAAACCATTTTATCACTGGCTGTATGGAGTATACCTATATGGAAATAAAAATTATTCTTTTTTTCCCCCCTCAGGGCCACAGGGGTCCAAAAGGAAGCATTGGTGAAATGGTGAGGCTTAACAAAATTGGAGAGGCTGATGATTACCATGGGGATTTTCAGTGTCCTCTGTTAAAGCCTATGTTGATCAAACTCACAAAGTCTCATTTAAACGATTCTTGTTCAGGACTCTCCTTAACCCTCTTGTTGACTTCGGGTTAAAGTGACCCGAAATCAAGTTTAAAAGCATGTATGTTATACAAAAAAAGTTGTCTCTGGGTCGTTTTGTCATTGAAATTCCAATCACAAAGTAAAATTACACATCGCAAAGATGTGAAAATGGTTTGGCTCTATCTAAGATTTATCAGTAGCTGATAAAAACATGACAAGACGTGGTCCTCTCCAGCAGAATGTTCTGCCTGTACACTGCTTGGATTTGGCAGCAAAAGGAGGGTATCTAGAATTGCAGGAACATATAGAATCTTATGATCTAAATATAACAATATAGCCACCTGGTCAGTACAAGTGCTTTTTTTGCCTTTCTACAGAGGGCAAGGTTCTTGTGATCAAAAGCTGTTAGACTATAAAAGTGCTGCAGATGTCAGTACCACAAATCTTCTCTGCTGAAGAAGAAGATGGGGAGGAATACAACCCACATATACTAAATAAATAAATAAATAATACAATAAACAGTGTCATAGAAATGAGTGGTATCTCCTGAATAAATGCAGTCTTTCTGTCATATGAAAAGGGAAAATTCAGGCATTCACTCATTTTGCAGTGAATGGGAAGTTCTTTCAGGGAAGAGTAGAATTTTTAGAAATAAAAATTCAGTTAAGCTATTTATATTGGGGGTTTAGTCAAGATTATGAAGACAAATGGAGGATAAACCATGATATAGATGGCTACAAATGGGTCAGAGTAAATATACATGTTGTTACTCAGTAAGTCATGGAGAATATCATAAACACTGATCAGAAAATGACCTTCATAAATGTGAGCAAGGCAAGCAGTGTATTTTTTTCTATCTTTTTTTAATTGAAATTTAAACACAATTCTGAGCTCAGCCCGAATCCCTTAGCAATTTACTTTACTGGACAAATACACACAGCTGTGTGCACAATGAGAGACCCCAATGATATGAACAATTCTGCATATATGTGAACCTGAATGATATAAATTCACACCAAAAGAATGGAAAAATTCTCAGCTACTGCCTCTGGTCAGCCAGAGGGGGCGGTAATTAACCACGGAAAAATAATTTATCTGTTATTTAAGTGCAACTTATCTGGAATTTCTTCAATATCTGCTTAAAATAATCTTTTATATTAGCAGAAAGTGTAGACGTGCTCATATCTTGTTGCTGACAAGAATGACATCTTCTTCCAAACAAACGTAACAAAAATATTTGATTTTCTTAATCAATTTAAATGTGCACATTCAGATATGTGTTCTACTTTCAGGGGCCTCAAGGACCACAGGGAAGTCCAGGACCCAGGGTGAGAGTTCCCTGCAGTATCACATTTCAGTACGACAGACACTACAGACTGTTTTCTTTTAGGACCTTTTAGTTTTAGTGCTAGAACTTGTTTAGTCAGCTGTTATTGCACATAGTAAACACTGTGAACAGTTTTATGCAATTAAATCATAAAGGTCAGATATTTAGTCTTTACACTAAAATACGCTGCAGCCCAGAGAACGTGTTAATATCCAAACACAATAGATAAGAACAGAGAGTGAGCTGACAGTGGGATCGTTTAACTCTTTTTTTTTTTCTCCCCTTCCTCCCTCCTTAGGGACCCCCTGGTGCTCCCGGTCCAACAGTAAGTATTTAGCATCTGTAAGGCAGTAAGGATCAGTTGACAATAGAAGTTCTGTCCAAATGTTAAATCCTGAGGATTTAGACCCTAAAAAAAATGTAGAGCTATTGATTCATTCATTTTCACTTCACTGAACCCAGTGTCCTCACTCTGTTCTGTCTTCGTTTTGATGTAGCTTTCAATTTACGCCTTGAAAAGTGAAATGTGCCTTTTATTAATCCAACAGACTTTTCAGGGAAATGGGAGAAAATAGAAAACTGTCTTTTTTTATGGTGGAAAAATAAAGAAAACGAGAGCACAGGGATCTACTTTCTAACTTGAGCCAACGAGTCATGAATTTCAGGGAATGGCATTGAGCAGGGCTGGCAAGGTGAACTATTGATAAACCTTCGTTTTATTACGTGTGGTTACTTCCAGATAACATGGAACACTCTACTGTTTGGATAACCCATTTTTTGTTGAAACAAACCATAAAAACGTCAACAATTTTACAATTCCCTTTTGTTTAGATATATTAAATGAAAACTCTAGTTTTTATAACAAGTGGAATGTTCATACTGGAGTCTGGAATGTGATGTTTATTAATGTTAGACTAAACTGTTCTGGTTGTATATTGTTCTCCTTAAGCTTAATTTCTATTGGTCTTTGATTGTTAGCAAGAGGACTTCAGAATGAGACAGTTGAGTTATTGTAGGACTGTTCACCTGAATCCAGTCGCTCGTGGAATAGGCAGTATAGGCAACTGCCAAGGGTGCCGTCATACTAGGAGGTGCTATAAATGCGGGACAAAAAAAAACCATTTTAGAACTTTTTATAAGAATATAGTTGATTTAACAATGGTTTATGAAGGTTACTTGTTCTGTGGGTGTCTCAGCTTGTTTTGTTACTACATGACATCATATTGTGCAGAGGATATTTAATGACAAAAGTATCATATGGTTTTCAGTGTTCTACTAACAAAAAATACAGATTTTACTTTTTTGTTTAAATCCCAAGAATGTTGTAAAATGCTCTTGAAATGGCTGGAAGAAGCATAGTTTTGAGTAGATTTTTTACAAAATTATCCAGAGGATTATACCCCTGAACCCCCCTAGAACTGCTTCACTCCACATGCTCGTTAACATGAACAGGTACAACATCAGATGTAGGCAGGTATGAGGTAGACTTCTGGTGTTCTGTTTCAAATAAATTACATTGTTAACTAGTTTTAATTGGACAACCTGGTTTCTAAATATTAAAAATAATATCAAAGACAAAACTATTTAATTTGGCATGTGAATGTAGGTAAATTGTAGAAAATGTAGAAAATGTAGAAAACTTGACATTTTGCATAGGGCTCCAAATTGGCTATGGCCGGCCCTTGTTGTAACTGAACTAATCCTGTTGGTTTTAACTCCACAGAGGCACCTTTATGATGACTCGGTTTACAGTCAATCTGACTCCAATTCTGCCCTCAGGACAGAGGTATTGTACATAACACAGATGAGTGAATGATTTATCAATAAGCAGATCTGGTGGTAGATTGTTGATCGCTTCATTCTTTTAGAGTTTGATAGTTTCATCCTTCCCAACTGTAACCAGATCTTTCAGAATACGGAAATGAGCCAACCAGACCAGAATACAGAGATACTGAAGACTCTTCGTTACCTGAGCAGCATCATAGAGAGCATCAAGAAGCCTCTGGGGACGAGGGACAACCCTGCTCGTGTCTGCAAAGACCTGCTGGACTGTCGACACTTGCACCTCAAAGACGGTAAGATTTTTAGAGATGCGTGCAAAAGAGATGCGCGAGGTGGGTTTTGTTGTTCTGGTTGGTTTATTTTACTCTTATTTGCTTTGTCTGTTTGTATCTGTTTGACTGGGAACTTTCAGACTGGTTCTGGATTGATCCAAACCTGGGATGCACTTCTGATGCCTTCAAGGTCTACTGCAACTTTACTGCAGGTGGACAGACTTGTTTACACCCTGTGGCTTCCAATAAGGTATCAGTGAAGTAGAACAATGATCTGGTTGATGTATTAGCTGTTAGACATTATTTATCTAATACCAGACATTTAGAGGTCAATTCGGAAATGAAATCTGTGTCTTGTTGAGTCTGTATAATAGTGTTCCAAAGAGTTTTTCCTCATATTTCTGAACGTACACATTCTGTTTCCTGTCCAACAGATGGTGTTTGGGGTTGAGAAAGTCCAAATGAAGTTTCTTCATTTACTGAGCTCGGAGGCAAGCCAAAGCATCACGTTCCACTGCCAAAACGATCCATCCTATACCGCCAAAGATACCTTCAGCTCCACTGAACCCTTACACATATACAACAGCAGGCTTCGGTTCCAAGGCTGGAACAAACAAATGTTTGAGAAAGACACACTACTTGAACAACATTTGATACAAGATGAGTGCAAGGTAATAAGCAGAACAGAAGCTTATTCAATGTATTCTTGTTTTGTTTTTGTTTTTTGTCGAGTCATCGAAATCCTTGAAAGTTTGTGAATTTTAAGAAATGAGTTCAAGGCCCTATAAAGATACCCATTCTTGAAAGTCTTTGAATGTTTTTTGGATTATTCATATAATTTCACATGGATGACTACCACTGTCGATGTGTCATTATGTTTGGTTTGCTTGGCCCTTCCTTCTTGTTTCCCATGGGTAGTTTATGTAGTTAACTTGTATGGTATGGACCAGCACCTGCATCATGCGTGCAATATTCTCACTGGTGAATTGGTGAATTGCCAGTCACGCTGAGTCAGAGTCATCGAGTCAATTGCAAAATTAACCATTTTGCAGCACATTTGTTGAAGAAAGCCTCTTCTCACCTTTACTAGACATATCCATGTATTGTGGATATGAATGTAGACTATACATTTAATTCACTTTTTTTCCATTGATTTTGACCCAAGAGCTTCTATGCCATTCAGTTTTGTATTGAATTTGCATTGTATTAAAATCATTTATTGACTACATATTCAGCAGTAGTTATATGCCATTGCACATGGTCCTTGAATTTGAGAAAACTGTACCTGGAAAGTCCTTGAATTTGATGTTAACCAAGATGTGGGAACCCTGTTATAAAACCTTTCACAGAATTTTGACCATCAAAGATTTGTCTCTACACACATATTACACTAGCCTGGTAAAAACCAGACCCTTGTCCTTCACTTTGTTTCGGACGAGGGTCTGGACTCTTGGCTATAGAGAAGTGATTCTTGCTGGAGGCATGGCCTCTGCTGAAGTTTAAAATGATTGGATCGGTTGGCCGCGACGTATGTCGCTGTGAAGGAGGCTAAGCTAAAAAGCTAACTGGAAATCACATGCGCTGTAAACAACCCTACTGAGAGGAGAAAAATACAGAGTGGAACGAGAACCACAAACCACTAGAATCTCATTCCTTCTTGTCCTTTTTCCATTTATTGTGTTTCAGATCCAAGATGGCAGCTGGCACCAGTCTCGTTTCTTCTTACACACTCAGGACAGTCGTCAGCTACCCATTTCAGACATACAGGGATTTCCTACTTCACAGGACAACAGTCAACAATACATAGAAATCGGTCCTGTCTGCTTCCTCTGACACCAACATCTTCCTTTAACTCAGTCACTTAGATCACTCAGATCTACAGATATTTCCTACCAAAGAGATGCTTCCTCAGGATGCATTTATGAGAGTAAAAAATGCTCAGTTGAGGAAGATCTACTTAGAAGAACTCAGTCTTTGAGAGGCATTCAGGCCAATGAGGCCAAAGAAAAACTGTCCATTCAGAAATGTATCAAATAAATGTATAAACTAAGGGCTTTTTTTCTTTTTTCTTTTTTATATATATATTTTTTTACAGTGCTTAGGTTCACTGCAAATGGACCCATGGTAATCCCTAATCACAGGGAAGGACAGCCCATCTCAGCAGCCTGTTCAGAATTTCCAAACACGCCGTAAACATGCAGATCATCCTAAGCAGGAGCCCAACCCGAAGGATCGTGCCAGGCCTCTGCATAGGACACTGTCTAACTAAGGGTTTAAACAAGTGCAATAGCATGTGGATAATATGTGACTGCTTTAAATAAAATCAGCGCCGAGGCTACATTTACTTTTTTTTGTTTTTTTACTTTGGTCCCACCAAGTCAGACTTGTACCTCCAGACTTATGGTGCTCTACCTCTACCTGGTTATTTGCTTTCTAGACTAGTTGCTAATGTCAGTTTAGTAATTGTTGACTTTGTGTCGTATGTACCGGTTACATCAAGACTTGTTGTGTTGTTTGAGTACTTGTGTTGATTTGGTCACTCCTAATTTATGAACCAATTTTTGATCCACTACATATTTTTATGGCATTTCTCTATGTGGATGGTTTCCAAACCAACCATTGGTGCTGCAACAATGAGTCATCAATATTTCCTGTGTATATATTGACAACATACTGTATGTTTATTTATAACCTTTTTTTTTAATTCACATTACTGTACCGCAGTAAGTTATACTCTCAGAGATTTGTTTGACCAACTACAACTCAGTCTAATGAATATTTATGTTTAAATGGTGTGCTTTTGGTTCATACCTGTGACTCTTCATCATAGTGTTGTTTTTACATTCAAAGGTAGCCTACAGTACATTGCTGGCTGCCAGCTAGAGTTAGCCAAAGTCAAAAAACATGGAAAACAGTCACCGTATACAGTAATTAAGTTATATTACCTTCAACAAGGTGTTTGGAAAGTCCGTGGACGATAATGCAAATGTGTAAATAGAAAAGCCTTGAGAAATAAATAAAGGATCATTTGATCCACAACTTGTTTGGTGCTCTTTTTGATAAGAAGTACGCATAAGCAAGTTTAAGTTAAGCACAAACATGATGGAGAACGTGGAGAAAACCCACTTGTGCTGTACATTCAAACTCCACCCAGGAAGGTCCCAGGCTGGGAGGCAATCCTGTAACCACCTTACTGAGAGGCAGCAGCTCTCTCACCACTGCATCGCTGGGCTGTTTTGGAATGTGCATGACCAAAAACCTCCAACATGAAGAACATCACAATACCAAATAGTTGCATACAGTGTGTACACAATGGGCAATGCATGGTGACTTTTACAGAGTATAAAATGCATGTTGGACACTGTCTAATAAATTGCAATCATGACTTAATGCTTATCAGTTTACTTTTTGCAGGTTTTAAGCATTTTTAAAGTTTTTCATGCTGTTATGGGTTTATGAGCATCAGTGGATTGATGGATAAATGGGGTATACGCCAATGTTTCTTACTCATGACCTGAATTATATGACATAACAGGTTACATTTAATTTACACGTGTTAGGCTACAGTTTTGACTAAATAAATAAATAAATAACGATTGGAGGGAAAAGGATTTTCTCTACATCAATGTAGTCCGTTCATCCATTTTCTTTATTCATTTGTTCCATTCAGTGTCACAGGACAGCTAGTGCCCATCTCCAGTATTCATCGTGTGTGAAGACCAACAGTTCGCAAGTTCATCACAGAGCCCTAAAGTATAGTGTAAACTAAATATAAAGTCACCACTTTAAGCATTATTTAAATGTTTATTGAAATAAAGAGAGAGAGAAAGAAACAGACAAAAAAAAAACATATTTCATTTATTGATTTTTAACCCAAGGGTCATTGAAAAATTATGGGGAAATCATAATTACAGCTACTCTTCTTTGAAATGTTAACATTTATATTAATAAAATATTTCCATTGCTATTATTTCTCTTTATTTATTCTAAATGGTATAAAACTAATGTTGTTTGGCCATAGTGCTTTTTGTGCTTAGTGATTCAGTTGTAGATCAGTTCCTCGGACACCAGGGGGCGCCAACAAGCAGAACTGAACCGGAACTTGTCCCCACGTGCTGCTACAGCACAAGCGGAAGAGTGTTTGTTTTGATGCCGCCAGACGCTCAATAAACGTGCTGCACGGATTCTCGCGTTATGTGCTCTCTAATTTTACCAAAAACAGATAAAATGTCTACATCGGAGAGTCAAGTCGATAACAGCTGCCAAGAGGACGAACAGAAAGCGTCAAAACGAAAAATCTCTCTCTCAAAGTAAGTTTAGACACGGAGATTCCAACTTCAACGCTGAGGTTTTTTAGCCACTTCCTCCAACTTGAACATACATAAATAGCCACGTTTTTTAAGAGCAACATTTATTGCCCCCCCCCCCCCCCTATTTACCATCTGTGTATAGTTCTTGTCAGTTAAAGTAAATGTCAACACTGTTTTTCCTGCTGATGTCTTTGCTGCAGATGTGGAGTTTGTGGATCTGAGGAGGCAAAGTACACATGTCCTGCCTGCCTTACACACACTTGTAGGTGAGATATAAACCAACTAAGCAGAGAATTCACACATAGTTGTTTTTTTTCCCTAACAATGTACACTATTTTCACCTCCTTGGAAGCATAATTTCAGAACCTTTTGCTCAGTGTGCTACAAATGAATAATTCTTCATTTTGGGAAACCAGTAGTCTGAAAACAAAAGGGAATTTAGTGTTGCCATGAAAAAATAAAAATTATATTTTCTGCCCCACTGGGAGGGGACACTGTGCCACACCAAAACTTGCTGGAGGGATTATATATATCTATGGAGGACCAAAAGTGACACAATTAAAAATGAAAACAGATATGTTAATGGCCCAATAAATAAATAAATACACTTAAAATGCACCCATTAATTTAAAAAGGGAGAATTTTATGTCATATTTTACAATTTAATTGAACTTCATATTAATTTTTCCAGCTTATTTCCAATGAATTATATATTTTAGCACATAATTTGAATTTTACTGTTCTTTAAAAATATATACTTTTTAGTTTTTCTTTTACTTGTAGATGCAATTGTGCTGTTTTTTTATTATTGCCCCCCCCCCCCCAAGTCTTTTTTATCTATGTATTGTGTTTTCATTTTTCTGTGTCCTGTTTTTACTTTACCTTGTGCATTTCCTCCTCGTTATGCAAATAAGGTAGGCTGACATTCTTGCGTCAGCTCCTCTGTTATTGGCCAACAGACTGGAAGGAACAGTGTCTATGTGCAGACTGCATGCCTGCACTGCCTCAGTTTAGTAACCGAAGTGAAGTTATAGAGGCAGAGAAAAGATGGTCTGGTCTGTCTCAGGCTGTTAAGAGAATCTGCAAACGGCCAGGAACTTTTGGATTGTTTTGGAAATAGACCATAAACCTTTGGAAGTAAAGCTTTAATGAAGTGCCTTTTTTTTGCAGTATACATAATGATTGCAATGTTGTTTTATAAGCATTTCCCTATACCTCCACACAATATTCAAGTAAGTCAGTATAAGAGAACAATACAGATGACACATTTTTTATTCCAGCACACGTCTTGTTTTGCCTAGCACTGTAATGCTCGGAAAGCACAAAAGCATTTTGTTTAATATCAACATTTAAAATGATCCAAATATCTTTTTAATTATATTTTAAATATACATGCAGGAATATAGAATTTATGATTAACTACTGTTAATAGTAATTGATATCAGGAAAAACAGCTACAACATTGCTTAATATTGCGATGACGATATAACTTGCGATAAATGAACAAATACTTAAACTTGCCGTGTTGATGTCTGTCTGCTCTCAAAAAAAAGACAACTAGTTTCCTAATGATTTTAAAACATCGATCCACTCAACATTTTTTGATGCGCTAATGAAAAATGCTCCTTACTATCAGTTTTTTATATATAAATAATAAAACATCTGAAAATAAGTTAAATGAGAATTTTAAATAACAAGGTAACAACCTTTAATCCAAATGTAAATTCTCTCATTGCAACATTTTCTCCACTGTGGTTATGATTTGATGTGATAACCTAACCCGCTGGTCCATTTTGTTTATCAGACTGATGCTGACTAAATGCATTAATGCAAACATTATTGGCTACCATTTATGGCATTTTTTTGCGATATATCTATTGCACAGGCTGTTATCACAATGATGATGAATTTGTGATATATTGTGCAGCCCTAACTGTTAATGACTTTGTTTTTACTTAAAAGGCTTAATTGGAATTTGTTGCGGTTATCAATAAGTCACTGAAAACAGTTCGTGTTCTGCTTCCAGAGGTTTGGGTTATTGAATTATTTATTCCACAACCTTCAAATTCCAAATGTCACAATAGAGGTCATATCTGAGAATTTCATTAAAACTTGGCAAAACGCGCTACAAAATGTTCTTTCTGTTCTCTCATTGCTGCCTGTTGTTTCGGGCACCTCTCCGCATTCCTTTGGCATAGTTTTGTGAAGATACGGTCTCTGCCTGACACGAGCCAAATACCTGTCTCTCAGCAGAAACCTGAACACGGGTCTGTTCATGAAAGGATTAAGTCTCACCTTACACCACCTCCAGATCTTCACCTCAGTTACACACTTGCTCAGATGTCTGTATCGCTACTTTATTTGATAATGTTTATGTTTGACAGAAATATCCAGGTAAGAAAGAGTGGACAAACTGTTGTGACTGCAGTAAAACATATAAAACCTACATGTTTTATATGTATTTGTGGTGTAAGGTATCTATTTAGGATGCTGAACCAAAGAAATGTATTTATAACATAATATATTACATAGCCACTTCCTATAACAATTTTTATTCTAGTTTGAATTAGAAGAATGTTTTTTGCAATTTAATGAGTTTTATTTCTGTGAACTGTCTATAAAAGCCTGAATATGTGACTGAACTGCATTTTTTAAAATAAGCTAACATAATATGTTCATATTTTCCAGTTTGTTGTGTGTGAAGAAACACAAAGACGGTACAGGATGCAGCGGAGTTCGAAATAAAACAGCTTTTGTCTCTCTGTCGCAGTTTGATGAAATGGCACTTCTTAGTGGTGAGCGTTAGAAAGTTTGTTTTTCTACATTGTACAATAACGTGTTATTGTGTGTGTCATATCTTGCACAAAGCAAAAAGGTGCTTTTGGCTCATTTTGTAAATAAACCAGGGTCTGCACGACGTTAGGAAAACCTGCGATAACAGTGCTTAATATTGCGATGATGATGTGACTCGTGATAAATAGTATGTAGTGTTGATGTCTATCTGCCCTGGGTTCAGAGCAAAAAAAAACAAACCCTAATTATTCAATTCCAGCATGAATTAAAAAAAAAAAACAATGAAGAGATCCGTCCAATTAGCCAAATACATGAAGGGCTCCGTTTGATTGGTGAAATACTTCAAGTTTCCGTCTGAGTGACGAAACTCATAAATGCAAACTTTTGAGCCAACCATTTATTGAAGTTTATACAGTTTGTTTTGTGATAAGCCCATTGCACCAGCTGTTATCGCAATGACGATAAATGTTTGATATATTGTGCAGCCCTAAAATAAATGTAACCTTTGGAAGTAAAGCTCCTACAAGCCAGATTCTCTGATTCTTTTGAGCGTCCTGTTCTTTAAGTGAGAACTGTTTAATCTGAGCCAGGTTGGATAAGTAGAGCTCTCCAGAGTTCAGGTCCAGACCCTCACTGAAGGGCTCCTGTTTTGTCATGATTGTCCTAAAGTCACTCAAATATTTTTTTCATGAACACCTTCGTCCCGGTCTGTGATCTGGAACATTCCAGATAGACTTGCTTTAAATAAACAAATCCATATTTTCCTCTGGCTCATCGTACTTTGAATAGTTTTGTGTAAAGCATATTGTTAACTGATCCACCCATCATGTGCACCGTATTATAAATGTATTTATGATTTATTTTATCCTTTGCCTGTACCATAGATTACAGGTTTCTGGAGGATACTGGAAGATTCTCTGATGGTGCCACTAGAGACGATATGATCCGGGCTCCACGAACCACTTTCAAAGTAAGTCTGGGATTTATATATCGAGTTTATTAGTAAGACACGTTTGCTTTTTTAGAAATATAAAAGGTGTGCTTAGGAAGGAAATTCTGTACTTAGATGTGTAGTTTTTGCAGGTTAGGTTGTTATCCCCCCCCACCCCCCTCTGTATTAGGGATGAACAATCAGCATTAACATCAGTATCCCTACTCTCTAAGAATTTGAAATGGAGAAATAGCTTGAATTCACATAGAATAAAAGTTCAGTATATATTTAGAACCTTCATAAATCAGTTTTATATAAACCCAAAGCTGACTTACAAAAGAGTGGAGTTTTTTTCTTGATTTTGTTCATCATTAACATTTTATCTCAGTTTCCTCACTGCTCTGGCTCTCTTGAGTTTATAGCATATTGATATTATTATATGTTCCATTTTCCTCATCTCTTGAAGTTGTTGATGAACTCTTTCAGTAAGGCTGCCCACTGTTAATCTATCTAATTCTCTGTTGAACAGGCAAAGAAACTGACTGCTCACGCCAGAAAGATGAACATCACTCTGAGATTCCTCCCCGTCACTTTCACCAAGAGCAAAGAAAACTCGACTTTCTTCCTGCAAAAGTAAGAATACCCTCACCCAATAAAAAAACTGTTTCCGTCTTTGGTTTTTATCTGGTCAAAGCCATGTAATAATTGGATCAAGAGTAGTGCAAAACTTTGATTTAAAAAAAATAAATAAATTCAGCTGTGAGTTAAAATCTCGGCCTTTTTAATCCTCTAAACCACCTTTCTTATTTGTAACTTTAAATATTCACATATATGTTATAACAAAAGTAACCTTGCACAGATGTCAAGTGCAAAAATAATTGAGTGCAAAGTCAAACAAATACAATATGGAGTAATTCAATGAATCATTGAATCAGGTGAGTTGGAACAGAAAACGAGTAAAACATGGAGGATAAGGACCAGGACTGGACACCACCGAGTTAAAGTCACATGGGTACACGTGACCTCTAAATGAAATAAAATACAACATAACAGTACATTTCACTGATATTGTTTTTAATTAAAGTCTTTAAAATAAAGTTGGACATCTGACATTGACTTTTTTTAACCTCTTTACAATAATGGATGCAACAACTGATAATCCACGACATGACTTTATTCCCTGGTGTCAAGTGTTTAAGACTGGAGCTTGTTTATTAGCAGATTCCACCAAACACATCTGCAAACACACATTCATATATGTTGCTGAGAATTAAGTACATAGAAGAAATCATAAGTGTATTTAACCATCTTTATCCTTAGTGTTATTAAGTTTCTGCTTTTCACACTTTTGTAAATGAGCTGGGTGGTGTTTCAGTCACGTAGAATAAAAATACGGCATTTGCTGTAACAAATTAAAACTCAGCTAGACTTGTGAGAAAATTTGCAACACATTTTCAGAAACGGTTCATCCCAGTCACATTGTAATTCAGAAACCACGGCTCGTTACTGCATTTAGATTCATATGGATTTTGTTTTCCAATTTGCTTAATTCCTCTGGTGGTCCTCGCATTTTTGACAACTCTCTTCATTCTCTCCGATCAATCAGCCTTCTGCCACACTTTTTACCGTTTCGTTTGAAGCTGAGCTTTGCTACTTTAATCCCGCGGTGAAAGAACAGAGTAGGGGTCATTGAACTTTGTGTTGCAGTTTTACAAAGCTGAAATGTCCAGTCAGAGCACTGGTTGGCTGCCAGTCAGAATTACCTCCTAAAATAATAATTTGCCAGTCCGTCCATTCGAATTCACCACGTTACTTTTCCTTTTACAACAGCAGTCTGTCTAATCTGTCTGCAGTCTTCTGCAGGTGGGGGTTTGCTCATCCCAAGGCAAGGCAACATCAAACTCCCTACTTTTTTTCTTTTTTTTTGCAAATTCAACAAATCGCTGATTGTTGCAGAAAGTTAATATGAGATGTCTGTTACGGTTTAGCTTTTCATAAGTTTGCTACTTAAAAATGTGTGTGTTTGCCACAGTTGCACCACCAAAACACAAATTAAGCTTAATGCTTTTGTCATACAAGAATCTGAGCATGAATCAGTAGCCAAGGTGCACAGCCTGTCTGCGTATTCTGCTTAATCTCACAGAAGGTTTGAGTGTCCCATTCACAGGCCAGCAAATGGACAACCAGATTTGGACAGAAGGTTTACAGTTATTAGCAAGGGATCAAGTAAATGTGCTCCAGGATGTTCAAAGTACATAATATAAAAAGCAGATGTGGAAGCAGTGTGACTGGAGCTGGTTAGCGACATGCTCCTGCTACGTACTTCTGCTGCCAGAGGAGGATCATTACTGGCAAATAGCTGAGTGAAAAACTTTTATACATGTGGATAAAGTGCATGTATAAATTTCTCCCTAAATGTTATAATTATGGCAATGCATCTACTTTTTACTTTTGCTTTTTTTCTATTTTAAAGTGAATGATTCAGGGACGTTATGCAAAAAGTTGCAGACTCCCTCCTAGTGTAGCATTTGGAGGGTAAGTGTATAATCCTTGGCATTTGGTAGAACATAAGGAGTAGCTGTGTTAGGGTGGAATTATGTTTTTTCAGCTACAGCCTGGCATGGCTGGGCATTTTCCTCACAGACAGCCTGCATAGACTGGACAACACATTCCAGGAGCAGTTAATGTGGGTAATAGCTGAACATATTTCTATAATAATTTGAGATCATTAGTAACGTGAGCTACTGTGGTTTTGTGTCCCTCTTATTATTATTTTCCCATGCATTGGCAATCAGCCTCAATTAAGAACACTTTTTGGGTCAGAGTAGAGCTCATATGTTTCCCAGTTATTGACAGGTGTTGAACAGTCAGTTCAATTTTATTGGCTTTTATTCATATAAGGGTAATTTATGACAAAAGTCATGCAGGTGCAGTCTAAAAAATAATGATTCTAAATAGGGATGCACAATATATCAGCATTAACATCGGTATCGGCCGATGTTGGTCTTTTTTTAGAATATCGGTATCGGTCTGATAAGTAAAACTGGGCCAATATTAACGTCCGATATTGATTTCCCAATTTTGAGCTTAGTGTTTCTGTATTGGGATGGGAAATGGTTTTTCAAGTTGTTGATCATGATAGTGTTAGTGACGCTGCACAGCCAGGATTAACTGAAGTAGAGAGCCATGTCAGCAGGCTGGTTGTTTGTTTACGGTATTGAAAAATGAAACAAGTATATTTGTGCGTATATGTATATAAATAATTTATGTGTTTGTGTAATGTTGGCAAATATCCGTTATCGGCCATAACACCAATAATAATATTGGACACATACCACCGGAAATTTTCATATTGGTGCATCCCTAATTCAAAATCATAAATCCAAATTCAATAAAAAAAATCCAGATTTAATTCAAATTTGATTGAATTCAGTTTTTTTAATATAATGCCAAGTCACAACAAAGTTGTCTCAGGACATTGTACAAAAAAAACTCCCATTTAACAGGAAAAAAACATTTTCTGTCTCCATTCAGCAGAACAAGGCAGTGGCTGAGCAGCTTCAACCAGCTTGGGATTGAGAGGACTCAAAAAAACCCTATGTGAATTCATAATGCACTAGGCAAAACTTCTCAAATGTTGATCTGAAAAATTTAGAACTACGTGTCAAACTGTTTGTTAGCACAAGTCAGAAAACACAGGTAAACATTGTAGAAGGCTGGTTAAGTATTAACAAGAAATCAAACAGAAAAACACACTATTTTCTTGATATACACCAAGAATCATGTTACAATTTATCCCACTACTAAGCATCAAGCTGTACCATATGTGTTTCTGCCATTATAATTTGTCAAACTGTCACCAAAGTTAAGTATGGTTTAAAATGCATTGCATCATTATTGAATACAGTTGCTCTTAATGTTCGGTCACTGGCGTTTCTGTCATGCCATGGCTGTCTAGCTCATAATGGAAATATTCTCATAAGCACAACGCTACATACTGCACAGGACAAAGACTTTGTCAGAGTTCTTTGCTGAAAGAAAGGTAATAGTTATGACAGTGAAACGTGTGCTGTTTGGCACTGCTCTCAAGCAAAGAGAAAGTATCACTGATCGGCAATTATCCCCTGCTGAGAGCATGCTGTAGAAGTGCACGTGTACAATATACACAGCCAAGTGTAATTTTAGTGCCTCCATTGGACCCATTTATCCCCTTTTAAAACTGCTGTATTATAGCTCTGACACACATCGCAGATTTGTTGAAACCTAAATGGTCTATGAGTGATTGCGTGTGATGGATGACTGCACAAATTGATTAAAGCAGGGAAAACCATATTTCACCCCAGATTTTGTGGCACGGTATGAATATTCATCAATTCATCCTCGTGTGCCGTTTGACTTCTACTTTCCAGACATTAAGGTGAAATGAAACAATTAGCGAGCGATTTAGACCGTGTTTCATCAGACAACTTTCTGGCTGCGTCTGGCTGATGCAGAACAGAGTCTGATTCAGCTGCCGTTGTAGGCGAAGCTTACGTCAGACTGACAAGTAGCAGTTTCTCAAACGCTGTCATCCCAACTGGCCAATTACCTCCAGGCAACGTGCAGCTCAAACTGAATTTAAAAAGAAACTTTCGCATGTTCTGTGAAAGTAAGAGAACATAAACTTGTAAAGTGTCGTGTTAAGATGACAAAAAAATATTTATGATCACCCTGGACATATTATTTGGTTTCAGGACAATTTGTTTTAGTGAGGAAAGTGACTAATTAGCTTTTTTATGTGTTTAACCTCTATTTTCACTTTTAAGGTAGTTACATTCGAACAGGGATGGGCAGCTTAAATGATGGAACGTGCAACATTTTGCTGCACATAGTGCTGCACACTTACCCAAATTTAATAAAACTGCCATTTTAACATTTGTTTATGAATATATATGTTTATTAGACCAACATACAGTGCAGTAACTTAACATATTTCATGCTCAAAAGCATATATAATAGTTGTATTCATGTTTAATATGAATACACAAAACATTTGAAGCAAACAAAAATTAAACACTAAGTAGAAGATGCCTTGAGTGCAGACTTCTGCCTGGTTATGGTTAAAAGTCAATGTTCATGTACTTGGACTTCAGCAAACTTTTCATATTTAGCTTTGTGTAATGTGTTGTAGTGGCAAATTTTATTGAAGTTCTTCATTGCAGACAGCATTTCTAAACAGACTAAACACATAGATTTGCCTTGAAATCTTGTAAAGCGATAGTCTATCTTTCAAACTAAAAATATTTAGTTATTTTTCTATAAGTAGTGGGGGGGGGCTGGGCCTCATTGGCGGTCGGACAAAAATTACATGACCTGTGGGCTGCCAGTTGCCATCCCTGTATTAGAAATATATATTGATATTAGGGCTGCGCGGTATATGCGATAGACCAGGGGTTTTCAAACTGTGGGGTGTGCCCCCCCTGGGGAGGCAACAGTGGTATTAAAGGGAGGCGCGATGTGAATCACTAAGTGGGGAAATTATATTTTCACACTGCAGGTCTAAGATCAAAAATAAAATCTGAATTTTTTTAGATTTTTTTTTTCAGTGGTGTAGCACATTATCAAAACGTGACTTAAGTATGAACCATAGCAGCTCAAAGGTGAAAACAAAAAAGTTCAGAGGTGATCTGATGCGCAAAGGAAGTCGTCACACGCAGCGGGCTTTGTTTGAGGAAGTAGCCACACATGCTATTTGTTAGCTTGTGTGATTTGGCAGTTCTTGTGCGATCCGAAACGATTAAATTATTACCTGACCTGCTTGTTACGTCCAGCGTTCACATTTAATCTTGCATCTTGATGGATTCTCCGGCGCAGCATTTTATTTTGGGAGCGGAACTTCGAGCGGAAGGTAGAAGAAGCTTAAAATATTGATTCCAACACGCTAGTATTGACGCGGTCCAGCACTAATTTAGCATCATTTGTTGCTGTAAATTTTTAGTCATCCAGAACGTGTGAAATGAAAAAATAATATGAAGTTGTAGTTTGAAGTTTTTGAAGAGGCCATTAGGCCAAGTTTTTCCACTATAACCTCTTGTCCACTATCTACTTTTATGTGAATAAGAAAGCCCATTACTCAGAGATGTACATGTAACTTATTGTTGTTGGATTTCTCCCTTTCTTAATCCAGCCAGCTTCTGACTGCCAGGCAGAACCTAACCGTCAGGCCTTCTTGTTCTGGCGATGATGGCCTGAGCAACTTCAATTACATCTTTAATCAACAGTGTGTGCTCATGTTAATGAACTCATCCATCTTTGTCTGAGCCTGCTTTATTTCTTGGACAGTTTCTGAGACACAGTTAATTGAGTCAGCTAAAGTTGCATGCTGAAATATTCAACATATCCGCTAAAAATCGTGTTTTTCTTGCATGCTCTGTGATTGATGATGTTGGGGAAAGTAGTAACACCTTGCATTTCTTGCCTGAGGTGAATCAATTTGAAAAAAAAAAAAATCACTGTTTGTCGTCTGCTTTTAAAAGATCTAATTAAATAAATATTTTCAAGCCAAACCAATTTCCATTGCCATTTCAAAAAATAAAATATAATTTACAGAAAACATTTGATAAAAGCAGTTTTATATGGTGTATATTCAAAAGCTTAATTTCCTGGGATTACCTTGGAACAGTTATGTAACTTATGTAACATAATGTGCACTTCTTCCCAGACAAAGATTATTAATAAAAAAAAAAAGAATGTTACTATTCAAACATTTTTCTTGCACTGTTTTTCTGGCTCTGAGCAAATCCTTATTTGTTCCAAAAGACTTTAGCATTATAAAAGTCTTTGAAGTCCAACAAGCTGTTTGAAGAATAATCCCTCCAAAGCACATAAACCTCTTTAATTCAGAGCATTTAGAGAAACAGACAGCTCGGTGTTAGGAATTATAGACCTTTCACCATAATTGTTGCATAGCTCCAAAGCTTCTTTTTTTAAACAATCATTTTTCCACGGGATAGTATTTCTGTGTACGTGATTGACCTATTCTGCATTATTACCTAATTACTGTTAGTCATAGCAGGCTTTCTTCAGAATATTGAGTCTGTTGATTGACTCAGCAGATTGACCTCTTTAACAGCTTCTGGAATGTAGCCAGCTGTTTTCTACTGTTGAGGCTTCTGTTTTCACTTTTTATGCTGCTATGAATGATAGCACTTTTCCCTGATATGTTTTGTGGTCTTGTTTGAAGTGATTACAAGCTTCTGTGGGCAAGTCCCTTTTTCCATATAAATACATAGTTTCCATTTGATGTAATGACAGAATGTTGGCATCATCACACCTGGTCCTATCCTACCTTTTACATGTACAAACATTCCGATTTGGGGCGTGCACAAAAGGACGAAACTTTGACGAAACTAAGGAAACGCATATATTTTTTTTTTCTCACAACAAAGGCTGAGTTGCTATCTTTCCAAGATAACTATGGTTTCTTATGCTGTAGATGAGTAAAAATAGTCTTTAAGGTCAGCGTATTATAGTTATGAAATAAAGTTACGTTCTGAATCTGTTGGTGAGTGAAGCCGTAATAACAAGGCTTCTTGGACATGCCTTACAATTAGACATTTCATCTCCCTGAGGTTATGTTTGATCTTCATTTCATCTATTAAGGTCCTGCTTCTTTGCAGAAGAACTGGTCACTGAATCTGTTCCAGTTTATTTAAAGAAATTTCTGTGGTTTTGGTTGATCAAGTCCTTGTAGTTATGCTTAACATTCATAACGTTGAGGCTGTGACTCTGGAAATCAGAAGATTTTTCTTTTTAAGCAAGAAGCTTTCAGAGCAGCAGCAATTAAATCCTGTATAGTCTTGCTTTTATTAAGGTATTAGTTTTTATTCGGCATAGTAGAAATTTGTTGTGTAATTTTTGCATAGTTTAAATGGGGGTTATTACGCAAAATGGACTTTTTTAAAAAAAAAATTATATCATATTGTCATTGCTTCATCAAGAACATACCCAAAGTGTTGCTTTGCCACATGCATGTTTGAGAAATCCTTGAATCTCTGGTGGTAGTGGTGCAGCTGCCTAAACACTTGTTGGTACAAATCACCGCCTACCTGTCCAGAGCTCCTCCCTGGAGCTCAGTCTGCAGTCGGTCTCCCGCCCTACAGAGCACCCGTCCCCCGAAGCATTGTGGTAAAGATGTGCTGAAATGAGAATGTTGGAAATGGTAGGATGTTCTTAGAGACACAGGCCAATTTCAAGACATTTAGATGCTATGCTGCACATTTACTTTTAATGTATGCAGCATTTTCATAACAACTGAAGGCAACATAGTTACTAGATTGTTGTGTAGACTTGAACTCTGTGGGGGGGGGGG